>NQII01010618.1:0-35135 GCA_002778355.1 Clitarchus hookeri
TAAATCGGAAACTCTATTATCAGAATCCTTGGGTGTTTCTGTTCATCTAGAGATATGTCAGGAAACGCTTTGTGGTATTTGGCGAAAGTTGCTTAATATTCGTATACTACTAGGCACCGGACCTTAAGAGATAAGTAAAATACTCAAAACATCTTCCACCATATTTATTCTGGAACGTTTACTCTGAAACCCTTTAGTATATATTTTCATGGCATTATTCCGAACAGATTGGGCATCTTCAGGTAATTTCTTAATTGGCAACATAGCGGGAGATTGCATTTTGGGGCAGTGAATCGATAATATATCCATTATTTTCAGCAAAGTCTGACAACGATATTCTTCTTTATATTCTTCTAGTTTTAAAAAATTAATCGTGAAAAATTTTAGCATTGAATTTATGACCACTTGAAATTGCTTGTATAATTGAGGAATATTTAAATAAAATATTCATCAACACTCTAAACGTATAAATTCACGTCGTAGTTCTAAAAAAATTGTAGAGTGGTATTTCCTTTTTTTTAATTCTGTAGGTTTTGGAAGATCGACAATCAACCCTAACAAAGACTTACATTTACCAAAAAAAAAAATTTCATCAGTCACAAAAAATTTTATTTCCTTCCCCAGAATTCGTGTGCCACTCGCCAAAAGTCAGTTTCCATGGAAAATGCCAAACACATTTATATAAACGAACCCACACACTCAGTGAAAACATTAAAAAACAAACACAGGACTGGATTATGTTCCTTTGTACTCCCATTTAAATCTGGTCAAAATTCTTGGTTGTGGTTTCACATTAAAAGAAATAGATAATTTCGTTGACGGCACTGAATTACGCACTTTGTCACCTAACATAGTACATAGTATTTCAAAAGTAACATCTACTTACACTATTAGCGCAACAACGATGCTGTTTGCCATTTTGTATCCAAGTTACAAAAAAAACGTTCCATAGAGCAGGCGCTACGCTTGCACGTATTACGAGAGTGCAAACCCAGCCCTCTAATAACTGCNAAAAAAAACGTTCCATAGAGCAGGCGCTACGCTTGCACGTATTACGAGAGTGCAAACCCAGCCCTCTAATAACTGCTTCCCTACGTGATGCTGACTATACACTGAAGAGCCAAAAAACTGGTATAGGCGTGCGTATGCAAATAACAGAGGTATNTCCCTACGTGATGCTGACTATACACTGAAGAGCCAAAAAACTGGTATAGGCGTGCGTATGCAAATAACAGAGGTATAGGACCAATCAGAGTAACGCGATACGGTCGGCAGCGCCTATATAAGACAACAAGCGTCTGGGAAAGTTACTAGATCGGTTACTGCTGCTACAATGGCCAGTTATCAAGATTTAAGTGTGTTTTAACGTGGTATTATAGTCAGCGCACGATATATGGGACATAGCATCTCTGAGGTAGCGATAACATTTGGATTTTCACGTAGGACTCTTTCACGAGAGTACCGTGAATATCGGTAATCTGGTAAAACATCAAATCTTCGACATCGCTGCGGCTGGAAAAAGCTCGTGAACGAACGGGACAAACGACGACTGACGAGAACCATTTAACGTGACAGACGTGCAACCCTTTCCCAAATTGGCGCAGATTTCAATGCCTCCTGCATACCTTCAGACATTAGCGTAGTCCATGCCACGTCGTCTTACAGCACTACTGCTGCTCGGTTCGGAAGGGTGGTGGGGGGAAGACTACACGATATAAGCAGGTGTACCAATTTGTTTGGCTCTTCAGTGTATTTTATGTTTAAGTAAAGAAGCTCATCGCCATCAGAACCGTTCCTCTCTCAGTTCTTCATCACCTAATACTAGAATGAATTGTTACTGTGACAGCAATGCAAAAAAAAAATGACCATACTCAAATGGCAGCATACATAAACATATATTTCTTACAACTTAATGTTACCGTAACAGTATACTAAAAGTACAATATCGATGTTAGTATGAACGATATGAAATGCCTACTTGACAGCCCTAATAGCAGTGGAAAAAAAATTAAATTTTCGTATTTACGGTAGGTATTTCAATGTTTTAAAAATAAATTAATAGATAATTATAGCAGCAATACAGTACCATTCATCTAGCAGTTGCATACATTTATCAGAAATTCTTATATAAATATTTAATNAATTATAGCAGCAATACAGTACCATTCATCTAGCAGTTGCATACATTTATCAGAAATTCTTATATAAATATTTAATGAAAATCATTTTAACTTCAGTGCAGCGCGGTACAGCCGAAATAAACGAAGATCACTTTAGAAGTGAAATGAAACCTCAGATAATGGGAATTTTCCTTTGTGATCAACTGGTTCTTTTTGCGGAGATTAAGTGGCGTTACTGTCTTGTCAGCAGATTAGCCTATATTTCAATTGGAAANATCAACTGGTTCTTTTTGCGGAGATTAAGTGGCGTTACTGTCTTGTCAGCAGATTAGCCTATATTTCAATTGGAAATGGTGAATTTTGGCCCGTATTTTGAAATTATCTTTCACTGTGCGACGATGCGTCAAGAGGTGCTAATAATCTTTACAGACATTCTGACGCCTGCGGCGTCCCTATATGTTATCCGTCCGTACTCAAGCTCTAGCGAAGCACAGGCGGGTACGTCNTCAACTGGTTCTTTTTGCGGAGATTAAGTGGCGTTACTGTCTTGTCAGCAGATTAGCCTATATTTCAATTGGAAAAGGTGAATTTTGGCCTGTATTTTGAAATCATCTTTCACTGTGCGACGATGCGTCAAGAGGTGCGAATAATCTTTACAGACATTCTATTCGCGGTTTTTTCAAATTTTGTGAAACAAACCTTTAAAACATCACCCCATGTATGACGTGTTTGGTGTATCCGAAATAAGTCATCTATCGCTAGCGTTTTAAACTTGTGTTTGTATAAATTTAGGGCCTACCTTTTTTTTGTAAATTTAACTTTTATTTATATTCTAGGTAAACATTACAATATTTAATTTATAATGACTGTGAATATAAACAGGGAGACAAAAGTATGTTGATAATGCCNAATGACTGTGAATATAAACAGGGAGACAAAAGTATGTTGATAATGCCTACTAAGATGAAGTTCTAATGCAAAATATTATTACACTGAGTGCACACGAATGTGGTGCGTTGTCCCTCTGGTGAAATTTTCTGGAATAGTTAATCTTTGTTTACATGAGGTGAAGGAATATCCTGGAAGTAAAAATTTTGCAGGGTCTCAGAAAAATTGTAGGTAACCGTGAATGAATTTATAATACGCCAAAGGATAAATAAATAAACCACAAAACCAAATCCTGAAGATGTGCAATAATGGTAGAACTGCCAGGAGTGTGAGGTAGGTGGAACTGGTGAAGGGGTGCGGGGGTGGTTGGGGACAGCGTCCCCAGAAGACGCGGCGTGCCGCCCCAGGTGCTGGCGCCGGCGCGCAATCACGCCCGGACAATTAGCGGGCCCCTTGGAGGCGGCGGCGGGTGTGGGTGGGCGGCGCCCGAAGACAAACGACGCTTCGCCTACGGCGGCCCCGCGTCAAGCGGCCCATCAGTCAGCCACCCTGTGCCCCTCACACCCCCGGGCTAGCAACCCCCTGCTCCGGCGAGTCTAATTGCAGCGGAGTGAGTCTCGCGGCGCGCGTAATGAGCGCTGATTTACCACCGACAAACTGCGACTCCATCGCCACCGTCGCAAACAACAACTTCTCTTTACAACACCGTCAAAGTTGATCTAAAGGCGGCTCGACGCAACACTTGTTTGGTTATCGGAGACAATGAGATGTAGGTTATAATGTTCAGCGACAGTTGTAGGAACCAATTATGACATACACCAGTAAGAATGTTTGCGAATCATTCACCCACAGGTAAGATCATCAGTCAGTGAGCTTGGTGGTGTACAGTACAGTCCAAAAATCACCTACACCTGTGTAATTTACGCAGTTGTGTACACTCGGTTGTATAGGTANGTGGTGTACAGTACAGTCCAAAAATCACCTACACCTGTGTAATTTACGCAGTTGTGTACACTCGGTTGTATAGGTAAAGATCTTCGTGCATGAACATTGTTTATTCTCCCACCACATGTAAAATTAACATTGCCATGGGCCTGGCCACTTCATTCATTCGTCGGTCAAACAAAACAAAGGAAAATAATTTACATATAGTCTATTCACGGTTTCCTCACACTTTTGTTCATCTAACCTTTTAAAAATCACCCCATGGCTGACGTGATTCATTATTTGCTTAATATACCCTGTATCACAAGTGTTTTATACTTCTGTTAACATAGTAGTAACTTTTTTTGGTTAAAAATAGTTTCTACTTGTATTTCATCTAAACTCTATAATATATAATTTATAATCTATGTAAATGAAAATCTTTGAGAAAACACTTTTCTTGGTAGTACCTAAAAACAAATAGCTTTTAGACAAAATATTACAACACTGAGTGCGTAAAAATTTTGTGCACTGTCCTTTTGGTGTAATTTTCTAGACTGGAATAGGCTTTGTTTGCTTTATGCGGAAGAATATCCTGGAAGTAGAACTAAAGCAGGGCTTCATTAATATTGGAAGTAGCCATGAAGACATTATATCTGCAAATTATTACACTCAGACGCATTAAAAGAACACAAAAACAAATGAATAATTTAATAGTTCACGAATGTTTGCCTAACACCTTTAATAAATCATTGTTAAGATATGGATCTTCTTTGCCTCCGTCGTTACCAACTTTACTGGATGCATGCCACTCAGTGCGCGCGTTAACTTACATGCAGGTAGGAGCAGTGATATTTCTTCAAAGGTTAAATTCAAAAGTGCTTACTTTCTAGTCAACATCTTTTATAGTGCATTTACGGTTACAACTTTTCTGAAGCCCTGCTCTAAATTTCTACTCGCAGGAAACTCCTCCGCCTCATGAAACCTTCCTTTAACAGCCGAAATTATGCGTTTTTCAGTGTTGAGCGTGTTGCCCACCTGTCATACTGTTGGTATGCATTATTTTGAAAGTAAAGCACGAATTTCTCGGAAACGGTGAGACTTCCGGTATTTAAACAAAAATGCGACCATTTCCGTAAATTTTTACATGCTGAGTGATCAATCCGTCATTTGAATACGAAATATGCTACATCATCAAAAAAAAAAAAAATTCCGATCCCAAATAACTGGAATCACAGCCACGTTACCATGACACAGAAGTGAAGTTATTTTCGCAAAAGCAAGGAAAAAATATCGGTCCACAAGGTTGATGAACGCCTAATAAAGCGCGATCTTCTGGGACTGAGTAAGAAACCTCAAGGGTAGAAGCTGGCTAAATGACGCTGTGAGAAAGGTGGGTAGCTTTCACGCGATAAATTTCGCCGATGTCCGCTTGCCAAGAAGCGCGGTAGCGATACGGGCCATCTAGGCACACGCTTGAGGTGCCTCGTCGCCTCAACGCGAAAGCTTACGAACCAACGTACATTTTCCTGTCGACAATGCGCGCCGATTCTTTGGGCAAGTAACCAGCTTGTAAGTAGAGTAAGGATCAACGATCCGCGAAGCCTTGAAGTGCTGTGGCCGTCTCTCGAGAGCAACCGGCTGGTATTGGGTGTAAATTGGAGGCCAGGTCGGAGTGTACTTGACGGCATTGGTGAGTTCACTCACTCACTCCCCCAAGATAGTTTAATAAGGTCACAGCATGTTTAAAGGACATTCCTCGCCTTTAGATGGACTAGGCTGCCTCCATTCGCCCAAAACTGTTCACCATTATGCGATCGCCCTCTCAGTACTCACAAACCCCTTGGAAAAGAAGTAGTGCCGCTGGTAAATGGTTTGATTTCAACGGAGATTTTCTTTGGAGGCCGATCCATTGAGGTTGGACTCGCGATGGGAATGGTTAACTCTTTATGCTAGAAGAGAACAGGAGGGATTCCACTCGCTGAGAGTGGTCGATACGTTGACCCGCAACGTTATTTTTTTCCATGTCATGGAGAGATACCAGGGATTTGGATCGTAACCCGATCTTACCTTACGCTTAGTGCTAAGTATGAAGGTCTCAGTTTTTTGTAGGGCGTTACTGCTCGCACTGATGTATAAAAATGGGACATTGTTTTGGTCAACAGCTGTGTGAGAGCTAGGATATCTTCGGTAGCAGTCGGGAGTGTTCTTTGTCCCCCGCTTTGTGGCTAGTTGAGCCGACGGAATAATTCAGAGGCTAGAAGCCAAGGTACCGCTCCTGTATGTTAGGTTTTCATCTAATAGTGAGAACCACTGTTCGAGGACATGTCTGAAATGTTGCTAGCTGAATCCTATTTGATTCATAGCCTTGAAATTGCTTGTTTTGCGCAAGTTTGTATGCAGATTCGGTAACCGATGTTTAAAGTATCGGCTACCTTACGGGAACCCACTGTCTCCTTGTGGCACCTCTAGATAACCAACCAAATGTGGGTAACTCCCATGCGTTCTCAATAACTGGATTGTCGTAACGGGTATCCTCGGGTTTGTTTTAACCAGGGGTAATATTGATAGTTTGGTATAGTTGAAGACTAGTTGACACCTTAACCGCTAGACCTATGTGGCCCAAACAAAAAGTTAAATGTGAAGAATTTTTATTTTGTTGTGATGGACGAGATGAACTGCAAGGCCGAAGTTGGTCGGACTGCTAAGAGCACCAGAATTTTGGTTCGGCGTGAATTTGCTCTGTTTGTGAGCTGAGAGATCTCACAAAGGTCGATGTAAAGGAAGGAGCAGCACAAGGTGAGATATGGCACCTCCTGAGATTCCACTATATTTGACAATCGAGGGCGCTCTAGGCGCGCAGAAGGGCAAACGTCATTCCTTATTTGCTCTTGCGTTGGCCAGTACGCCCAGGTCAGATGGACTGGACATGTACTTGTAGTTGTTGAAAATGCACAAGAATCGTGTACGTTTCCCGATACTGAGGATACTATGGAGAGACGAAGAAAACGGGAGAAAGGTAACCGCGAGACTCCGTAAGGCTACGATGTTAATATTTCCGTAGCGCACATTTGACTTTCTGTAGAGACTTCACCACTAAGTAGCTAAATTAAATATTAAAATATGTGCTGTGTGTTTCTACACCAAATACACTTCATACACCTGAACCTTGAAAGGTAACCGCGATGATGTAGTCGCCAAACTGCTCACCTCCACCCCGGCGTATTGGGTTATAATACCGGTGAGATGACCCTGATTTTCGCATGTGAGAATCGTGCAGAACGATGTGACTGGAAGGTAGATTTCCTCAAGGATCTCCGGATTCCCCCGCCCTTGCATTCCGGTACCGCTCCATACCTAACTCGCTTCATCCTGACCGGCTCTCAAGACCTCGATGACAAGAGACGCCAAAACCTCTCTACTCCACTGGATCTTCAAATTTGATCGACGCATTGAAAATGTGATCTTATCCATGCCTGTACTGGTTTTACCTATGGCGGAATGATATAAAATTTGTAGGAAGCTAACTCCCAAGCAGGGCGTTTGAAAGTGCTCAATATATCGCGGAAAACCAACAATTAACCGCACGTTGTTTGCGGTAAAACGCAGAATCGGTGACGAAAGATGAAAGCACACTGACAGGCGTCGAATCCGTCTATGAAATACTACGGCCGGAGAAATCGTCAATTCCGAGAAAATCTATCAGTCAGTGGCAGCGTCCGCCAGGAAACACCCCTACGTGAATCGAACCCAGACGGCCGTGAACTTTGAACCAGCAACAATGGTAAAACAATTGTACGTAAGGGGACGTGCGGTGTACACCAAAGTGCAGTTTTATCAACGCAATTCCGGCTCGCTGCCAACGAGAAACGTGGTTTATATTTGCGCTCGAGATGTTAGTTCCTTACGTAAATAGATTCTGGCCGTAGTTTCCAGCTACTGTGGGTGGAAGTTTCTCCCGTCTCGCAGCACTTTCCACTCCCGGGAGTTTCCTGTTAGGTTACACAATTCGTTGAAAAATTGCCCAGCTCTGCTCTGCAGTTTTACTCCTGGGAAAACAATGCAAGTAGTTTGCAAAACAAGGTCAAAGCAGAAACTTCTCCTACAACAGTATCAATAAAAACTGTAAAGCGCAATAGCGGAGAATTGTATATTTCTCGTAAGGTACTTGTTTGAACAACATTATCGCGCATTCTGCAAGTCTGTGAAAACTAATAAAACCGAAATGATGTTATCTTGAAATTATGAAGTTTGAGCTTTTCTCTGACAGTTTCCACGCGCCACTCAAATACAAACAAACACTGTTATTTCCGGGCAAGAAATATATTTGTTGATAGAAACGAGCCGATAATTTCTCGTAAAGTGTTTATGTCATTTGCATGTATGGCCCAAGAAATAGAGGAACTTAGAAATGCTGCCATAAATTATTGTTTAGTTCAAACAGAAAAATGATCTTCTGTGGAAATGATTATATAATAAAACAAAAAAATAAGTAAGCGCTACGATTAATAAGCTTTAGATTACAATCCAGGTTGTCGCGTTTTTATTTTTATATTAAAAACAAAAATATTTATATTTATTTATGAAAATAATGTTTTAGTAGAGTTTGGAGTATAAATTGATTTGCATATCAACTTAAAAAGTTTAATTTTTTAATCTTGGCATATATTTGTGCGTCAATAAGTTCGAAAGGAACTTGTAACATTTACATATGGTAGTTGAATTCATTTAACACTCTGCACCTAAGTAAATAGGCTTCGAAGTGAGAGGCCATTTTACTATGAACAGTAGAACTGTTGTGTAACCCAGAAAGTGCGTGTCCTAACCAACTAATCATGATAAATGGTGATCCAGCACAATGAAAACAAAACTTGCGCAGACGGTGTTAAATTCACAACGGAAAATTTCTGACACCATCTCAAGTTATACTCTAAATCATACAAAATATGGCTACTTGATTTACGTCTAGTTACCGGTAAAAACAATATTATTACGTATGCAATGAGCTGTCACAAAATAATGTCCGTTGTTCGCCAAACTGCGCTGGCAATCAAGGTGGAAGTGGCACCTTATTTGGTATCAGATTGAGGGAATAAGGAAAATAAGTCCTTTTACTTAATGTTTTAAATGCAAGTATGCCGCAAATTACCTCAATTCTTAACGCTGTTCTGCGCTTGGTGATTGTAACGACCACCTAAAGGTAGGTAAATTACACGACCATGTGACGTTTACACCCTACAGTCACTTACACTAACGTTTGTGAAAAATGCAACACCAAGAAGGATGCATGTGATTAAAATGAACGATATACTACAGATTACGTACAATAAAATACAAAGTTGAATTGTATTACAGAACTGTACATGATATCTGTCCTTGAGAATTCTGTTTGGTGTGAAGCCCAAACGTGCTGCAATCAGAGCCCCTAATAGTCTTGGCATTAAACCAAAGAGGACCTGGATACGATCCTAGGGAATCTGCCTCCACGCGGTTTGTTTGTGAGTCTACAAAGCATCAACAGTGATTCCTGAAGGTCCATCGAACGAGTGGCCGACCAACCAAATGGCAGGCATGTTCGATGGGCGACATGTCAGGCGAACGTTCAGGCCAGGGAAGCAGTGGTACTCGTTGTTCATTGAAGAAGGCGTGCACATTCCTCGTCAAATGTGACCAGGCATTGTCCTGCTGAAATATTGCGTGAGAAGATTCCTTAAAGATGGGCAGTACCTCGGGCTCTGAAATCACTCTGGCGTAGCGGTTGCCGTTCAGATTGCCTTGAATATGTAGGAGTTGAAATCGCATGTTGTATCCAATAGCGCCCCAGACCATCACACTTGGCGTATGCCAGCTATGCCACTCCACAATGCAGGCTGCCAGATTGCGATCACCACGGTAGCGTCTAACACCTATGCGGCCGTCACTGTAGGACAGATTGAATTGGGACTCATCCGAAAACATTACATTTTGCCTCTCAGCACGCCAAAGACGGCGTTCACGTTTCCATTGCAGTCTGAGGCATTTGTGATTTCTGGACAATGGAAGCCGACGCAATGGCGTGCGTACCACCAGTCCAGCCCACAGCAGACGGCGTCGAACCGTCGACGCAGACCAGTCCACACCCGCTGCAGTGCTCCAGTGTCAAGCCAACATTGTGGACGAGGCTGTATGGTCCGTTGGGGCCATACGGACAAGGTGGTGGTCATCCCATGCTGTAGTCACATTGCGTGGTCCAGTACCCGCTCGTCGCTGCGTACGACCCTTTTCTGTCCACTGGTGCCACACACGCATCACTGTCAACATGCCCTGTACGAGCCGAAATGTAACGGTATGACAAACTTTTCCTCGGAGACGGATAATTCTGCCCCGTTCTATCTCACTCACATGCTGATATGGCGCCCTTTGACGTCGACGAGGCATACTGGCACTTGCTTTCTCCACGATTGACAGCACTTCACTGACTGAGCTTCACGTAACACGGACCTTTGCTGTCACACAAGAGAGAGTGCTGTTGGGCCCACAAGTACGCCTTTTCTCTGAAATGGTAAACCTTTCTACACATCCTCCGAGTTTGGATTCATTCCGGCCAGTCTTTCTGCGTGTGGCAATTTAAAAAAAAAAATTGTGTATATATTAATATTTTTGTAACACATACTTACTCACTGGGAATATAAACACTATTGGTGATTTAAGTAACAGTGGTAAATTTTGTATAGATTATATTAATTAGTTTTACTGTAAAAATTTATAAGAAGTTCAAAATCTAAATTAAAATACTATTTTTTTTTATTGAAAAATTTTAATGTTTGTGATATCCTTAGATTTCAGATAATTTATTTTCAGCTGTTCATAATAAAATATTGGTAACTTAATTTGATATGGTAACTTTCTAGTATTTCCAATGTTTAGAAAATAAATAAAATTTACGCACTATGAAAAAGCTTTTGTTGACAAACTTAATTGTTTGTAAGGGACACTGAATTATTTTATCGTTGAAGGCTAATTATTATGCTATTCATAGTCGGTTGTCCCAAAGTAAGATTTGGTTGGTGCACTTAAAGATTTGCTTCGTTCTACGTTTATTTAACAGTTTAGGTTATTATAAGAAAAACTGGAAGTCCGACCAGGGTTCGAAACTACATCATTTGCGGCCAATCCCTGCACCTTAAGCAACTTCAGCTAAAGAGATCACTGCTGGAATTGTAATTTTTTCAATAAATACATTTAAAATACTTGACAAAGTGGATGAAAAAATATTTGAAATTTCAAATTTTTTTCTTTTACTTTCCTATTTAACTCTTATTTAAGGATGTTTATACTATTATTAAGGAACAATAAATGCACTCACAAACACTCTTACTATCCAAATTGTCACCAAAATNACTCACAAACACTCTTACTATCCAAATTGTCACCAAAATACAAACCAACTCACGAGCTGTATTTTAGAAAGAAGGCAATAATACGAGTGGCCACACAAATTATACAGAATATTCAACTAAGGTTTTGTTGACAGTCAGGTTTCTTTTAGCCAAACATAGCGGTTTTGTTTATTTAAACATGTATTTAGTTTGATGAACGAAATTAATTTTGTTGCTTTTGAAGTTTTGCTTACTCAATAAAATATTTGGTTGGGGCAAGTAAATATATTTCTGACCTTACAAGAACAAGTATTTTGTTGCTTGGAACAAACCTTTGTCTCAGCGCGACTTACATACGGAGTTTAAAAAACGTATATTATGTTAACCATAAAGTGAGCCCTTTTGATGCCCTAGTTATTTTTTCCTTTCTGACATTTTTTATCTTTTAACCACCTTTTTAAATAGACGGTGCCATGTGAGTAATACACACAGAGTGTATATTCCACGGCACTTGGACGTTAACGTCTATGGCTAAAACAATCTGTATTTATTGACTATTATTCAAAATGAGTAGGCTGTCAAAAGTGATTACTTTACCATGAATAGCCTATAGTTACCTCTTATGTATTGTCGACATCCTATATAAGTTATAATTCCATGATTTTCGGAAATATCACTTATGTTTAATGGTATAAAACTATAATCAAGNGACATCCTATATAAGTTATAATTCCATGATTTTCGGAAATATCACTTATGTTTAATGGTATAAAACTATAATCAATTTGTTATTATAGAATTTATTTGATATTTACCACAGTCCATCGGTAAGAAAGTGTGAAGTAAGTCTCATTATTTAAGTCCCTTTCCTTGGGTTTCAGAACAGCATGTAAGGTGTCATGTGAGTTCATTATGAAGTATTAAATGCCTTACCGCGGTGTCTAACTGGATGAACGTTAATCAATCTTCGTCGCGATATGCCGTGTGAATGAACTCGCATTTCTAAATGTCACGACATGCGCTTGATGTTTCACTTCACACTTCCGTGCGAACTTTCTTGACTGCCATCTGATTTCACAAACAGCTATCTGCTTCCTGCGCTTGCAAAGGACATGAAAGCATTGCACAGCACCTGTCGCGTTCATTCCGTCACATCGCAACATTCGCAGCTTCAAGTTGCCTCGCTAACATGTGACTTGTATTTAAATAAATGTACTCGTAGAACTGAACCACCGTTACTATTGGCTATAAGTCTTCAGGAAAATACTGTAACTCGCAGCGGCCTTCAGCTGCATCTGCGAAGTACAGAAGGTTTCTGTGTAGTATAGCTATGTGCAGAGAGGCTAAGGACTAAAGAAAAACAGATTCATTCAACATATTGCGCTGCAAGAAAATGTCTGCAAATCGGTGATCATTTCGTTAGCTATATCGATTCGAAATGTTAACACCTGAGTGCAATATATTTATATAATTATCCATAAATAAATATATATATTTGTATACTAATTTTTAATTTGGATTTTGTGCAGCAGGGTAAGGAAATCCAGACCAGGAGAAACAAATTTATTTTAAAGCTCATCAATACGAGTTTCCTCTTCCCCATAATCTCCCATTTGCAAGACACGTGGTCACAGCAATTAAAAAATATAATGACGTGTTCTTTTGTTATGATTGATTCGAGAAGCTCGACGTAGGACACACTTTCATTTCAACAGTCTCATATACGAGTGTATGGTTTGTTTTAAATTGTAGCCTGTCCGAGAATTTTTCGAAGAACACATACTTACTGTCGTCACACTCTATCCACAAGTTGAATTTAATGGAACCGCGCTTTCGTCTTTCTCGTCTGCGGATAAATAATATTATTCCACATGTGTGTCAAAAGGAGCAAATATCTTTTGACGTGCTGACATTATTTTGGGTCATGTATGTTTACAAACTACCCTTAAATTTGACATTGGCTGTGAAAAACCCGTTTCAGTAACATTGGAAAACTTGTCACGATCCTGGGGGTTACTAACTGATCACTAGATCATTGTTTAATAACTAGAATATTGGTTTTGTTATTGTAGATAACACAGCTATCGACAATATAAACGCCTCATTTTGGGAGGTGAAGGAACTGCAACCTCGCAGGTCTCTGCAGCTTGCTGCAAGCAGTAGCTGCGTTGAAAGTTTTAGTTATTTTTCTCGCAGTTGTGTTTCCCCAGATCTGCGGTATTCACGAAGTTAGTATTTTTGCGTCTTCGAGCAGGTCGAGTGAAAGCGAATGACGCCCCACAGTAGCGACAAAACTCGCTTCACCCTCATCGGCTCTCAAGACCTCGATTTTAAGAGCCCCCAAAATAATACAACTCCACTCCCAATATTGGTTGCTTGCGATGTGTTAACCACGCGTGTATGAAGTATTGCATACATGCCAGCCATTGTATCGTCGCCACTGTAAACTTCGTATGCGTTTTAAGCAGGGACGGTGGGTCATGACAACAAGCCACAAGAGGATTGTTTAATTAATAAGACGTCCTGCTCAGTAAGACGGTATCAAAATTCCATGAATCATGAAGGTAAAGCAATGGTGTGCAATTAGAGGTTGTCAACACTTATATCACTTTACCACAGACGTGCAATTTTAGTGCATATTATAAGACGTATGGTCTCTTGCATCATACAAAATAAAATACTGAAATTAATTAAAAGCTATTTAATATTATTTTCATCAGTGGGTTATTATGATTACTCAATTATAATATTCAAAAGAAAACACAAATATTGTATAATTTTCTTTATAAAAAATAAATAATTTATATTATAATTAATAAAAAATAGACAGAGCAATGTCAAGTTTATAAAATAATTTGAAAACCTTTTAAAGAAATTTTCATGTATGCATTATTGTACAGTTTATGATAGTTTCTTAATGGGTTTATGTTCTTATTTGTTAAAATATGGGGGAGGGGGGATGACACTCCACTATCTTGCTTCATTTCAGCTAATGTTCCACACATTCAATGCACATGGAACATTCCAAGCAAATAGTCATTTCGCAACACAGANCACATGGAACATTCCAAGCAAATAGTCATTTCGCAACACAGACGCACAAATAAGATGACGTCCTCCTTTTCTTAGCTGGAGTAAAGAAGCACGTTTTCTTTGTTCTCTATGCAGTTTCTCTTCGCATCGTGCCTTTTCGCCTGGTTTTCATGTCGTTTTCCAAGACTCTAGCTACAGACATTCAGGACTCTATTGGCAATCTTGTATTGACTAGCCTTTCTTGCAAAGCAGGTTCAGTCAGTTGTTTTGCGCGAGCTTCACGAAAGCTGTCCTTGTGATTGGTANTGTTAAAATATGGGGGAGGGGGGATGACACTCCACTATCTTGCTTCATTTCAGCTAATGTTCCACACATTCAATGAACATGGAACATTCCAAGCAAATAGTCATTTCGCAACACAGACGCACAAATAAGATGACGTCCTCCTTTTCTTAGCTGGAGTAAAGAAGCACGTTTTCTTTGTTCTCTATGCAGTTTCTCTTCGCTTCGTGCCTTTTCGCCTGGTTTTCCAAGACTCTAGCTACAGACATTCAGGACTCTATTGGCAATCTAGTATAGACTAGCCTTTCTTGCAAAGCAGGTTCAGTCAGTTGTTTTGCGCGAGCTTCACGAAAGCTGTCCTTGTGATTGGTANGACTAGCCTTTCTTGCAAAGCAGGTTCAGTCAGTTGTTTTGCGCGAGCTTCACGAAAGCTGTCCTTGTGATTGGTACACTGTCTTGGAATGGCTGGTTAACAATATATGCATTGAGACCACTCATGTCTAGGAGATGAAAAAATAACACCACGGGTCAGCGCCTGGCTCATCTACTTGAACAGCGCTTAGAATTATTTTACAATTACTGTGTCAAAACAACCATTTGTTTAGTTGTAAGTGTTTATTATTTAAGGTTTGTTTGTCTCCGGATCTACTTTTGCAGAGTGATACACTGTGGATATCATGAGTGTGCCTTTCCGTTTTCGGCACGTGAAAAATTAGCGCCTCTTTCTTGGTGAAGCAATACAAACTTGATCAAGTGGTTCTCTATACTTTATGGAAGACGTTCATTCGTAATCACTTCGCTGTTCTTTCCACTTATCATAAGTGAGAATTCTGATACTTTTTACTATTGGTTAGCAAAGTATAAACACAAACTGAGTAGGAATAGATAGGTTTTGATCTTCAGAAATAAGGACCAGTTTACCGGTTCCCTTTGCACAGTACAAATACATATTGTAAATTAAATCTCTTTGGGAATCTGCCGGAATTTGAACCTTTATGCCTAACTTTGAAGGTTTATAGGATTACATATTTGGAACTTGCAGCACCATCTGAAAATAATTGGCATTTCATCAAATGTAGCGTTTGCACTGCTGGAACAACAATTTCGTTAATATTCGACATATTTCTGCTAAATTTCTGATATAGCATCTGCTGGACCATAAGCAGAATGCATTTATTTTGTCGTTCGGGTTATCAAAACTCGAAAAAATGNGATATAGCATCTGCTGGACCATAAGCAGAATGCATTTATTTTGTCGTTCGGGTTATCAAAACTCGAAAAAATTTAATTAATTAAAAATATATTTATACTGACGTTGTTATTCGATAAATGTGAAATGCAAAAAGAGAATAATCGTAATCATTTAATTCTAAAATAGCAGAATAAGTCAATTATTAAAGGAAAGTTTTCATTGGCTCTACAACGCCTAAGATCTGCTTTGTTTAAGTGAACATAATTTTGCCTTAAAAAATAATATTTTGTGTTTGTTCATATAAAACATCCGCCATGTCACCACTATAAATAAGCAAACATACTACACTCGGTTTCACACATGTTTTTTCTGAGATCAGGGCACAACAATGGTATTATTAGTTCACAGGATGATTCTAAAATCATGGGACAAACATTGAGGAGTGGTAGAGCTCACTAAAACAAACAATTATTATATAGGAATATATAGGCGGAAGTGACGCGTTGAGGCATGAAAACAAAAATAACACATGAAATGCAATACATTGTTTATTTACAACGACGCCGCTAAATGCCTTTTTACAGCAATGTTTATAATAATTGCTCAAAATTGCTACCACCGACAGTCATGCAAGTTTGGTAGCGTTGGTGGAGTGATTGGCGAACATGTTAAAATACGCCGGGTATTTCACGCACGCCACCATTGTCAGCCAATAACGCGATATGTAGAGGTCGATAAGCATGCGTGACTGTTGGTGGATGCATTTCCAGCAACTGTTTTAACATTTTCTGTTCGGAATCACTCGTTAAGTATGCTGCTTATGAACATTTTATGTTTCCGTTAATGTGTTATGTTTTTGTGTTTGTGCCTCAACGCGTCACTTCCGCCCATATATTCCTATACAATAATTGTTTGTTTTAGTGAGCTCTACCACCCCTCAATGTTTGTCCCATGATATTAGAATCATCCTGTATTGTGTTCTGACATTTTGGCTTTTCTAGTAGGCTCTGCCGCAGACTACTTGAACATATTTCTACCATAGCAATAATTTTCAGGCCTTCCTGTGTTATCACTTTCGCTATCCTCTGGAGTTTCACATTGGCTATAATTTTTTTCACCTTCATCTTTACCGCTACATGGTACACACGGGTTTTCGTTATAATTAATATCAACGTGGTCACTATCCTCTTGATCAGAACAGTTATGAACAGATACATCACTTCCAATTTCAACCAAAACTGCTTTTGCATTTTCATGGAAATTTGGTTCACATAGTTTTATAACCCAATAAGCCGTATTAAGCGACATTGCCACACAGTTTTTATACCAAAATGAAACTTGTTTAAAGGTTAACGGTACTCCATATTTTATAGTATCGTTTAATTAACTTTTGTTTAATAGAATAAATTATCCTTAATAATTTATATATTTGGAGCACATTAGAGGTAATGTTGTTAAAGGATTAGAAAACATATGTCGAACTTATTATTGGTAAATTCCCTGCCACGGCACGATTGAGAAGGTTAGTGTTATGTTAGTTTAAAAATAATTCCGATCACTGTAATTCCGTTAGTACGATATCGACAAAATAAGATTGTAAAATGTATAACAATTTACTGTGTCTGTATAAATAGTTAATTTTTAAATTCTGCATTGAAAAACGTTAACTTCAAATAAAGGAGTTATTAGTAAATTAAACTATTACATAACAGTGGCAACGCTTTATTTCATTCTTTAAGATCTGCAATAGAGAAACGCGTTTTGGCAAACAGGAAACTATACGTTGACAAATTGATTTGTGTGCACGGTTTTAAGCGAAGAGCTACACATATCATCGGCGTAGTTTCACTCCTAAATGCATTGAACAGCAGTTAAGGAAGTTTCTATTCCCTGCCGTTCCAGAACGTTTGCGAAAGCGCTGCGCAGAGATTAACGATCTAGAACCATAATAGTCGAATACAAGAGGATATAGCGGTACACTGCATTACGAAAGCAGCTCTAAGTAATGCGTGGCCTGCATAACGGAACATAACGAAGCTTAAAAGAACTTGTTAATGTGTTATTTCGGCAGTTTATTGTCACGGCCTGCTATAAATATTTTATATGGACGAGGGTAGGCTGGGAAAGCCTTTGCGGTGAGTTGGGGGAAGTGAAATAAGGACATGGTATTCTCCCCCTTTGCTAATGGCAAGCCGCAGCGGAATTCACAGTAAATTAACTTCTTATTCATAATGCATCGCAGTGAATTAGAGTCGCGTGCACTCTCCTCCCCGCACCTGTGATGCAGGGGTTCATAATCACTGGGGTTGGCCTACGTGACTAGAAAGCGACGAGACTTTACCTCCTAGCCTTTTTCTTCATCGTAGCTATCTTTCTTTCACAAGAAGGCTGTACTTTTGCGAGATAGAGAAATTTCCTGAGAAAAGGAAAGCGAGAGGGCGTGACCCAATTTCTGAGAGTGTGGATAACCTGTAGTCATCGGAACTATAATTGGGCAGATTGAAAGCTTCCTACCAGAATCTAATAAATAATTCTCCGTTACTCCTCAATTTGATAAAGGTACATACAGTACTTACCTTCAAAAACCAACGTGCGCAGGAAAAATTAGTACTTCATCACCTGAAATAAAAAAAAATATACGGGTTATTATTTTAAAGCACCTGTAAATAGTTAAATTTAAAACTAGGCTTAACATGACGTTCATAACAATGCAACTAATAATAACATATATATCGCAGTTAAACCCTTTAATACATTTACACTTAAAAATGCACCAGTGTTATGCCTCAAACCAATTAAGTAAGATACAGTTCAGAGAAAAAAGGTAGGCTTTGAGACTTTTGTACCAAACTAACATTCAATCACGAACTTTATAGATATTTTGCTTCAAAATTGTATTCAGCATTACAAATGTTTAGAAAACTTTTTTGAAATGAGGTGAAATATTATATGTGAGTATAATATAGTCCAATAAAAAACCGCATGCCTTAATGTGGTAGCCACTATTAGATTATATATGTAGCTTAACATTTGGGACTTAGGTATGTAAAATCCTACTATTTCGTTTGGTTTTGTTCACTCTAACTTTGTTTTGTAATTACGTAAGCTAGTCTTCTGCTTGTATAATCATACATTAACTGACGAATTTTGACAGGAGTAAGGTATAATATAAACCCTTTCCGCACGTAAAAGTCAAATCGTTATCTTTGAAACTTATGTGATTGGCCGAATTCTAACAGTGGAAACACTAGGAACGAATAAATATTAATTTTCACACCCAATTCACGTCAAGCACAAATTACACAAACGAATAGAGACCTAAAAAATTCACGGATTAATTTGTGAACAAGATACGTTGAGTTTCTATCGATGCACAGGTTATTTGACACCTCTTGCAGAACTGCGAGTCGATAATAAACATGCAACAAAATGTAGACTATACCCTTCAGCTGTGACTGCAATCAACCAACGATTTTTTGAGAGAAATGTGTAATTGAACATAGTACAGTGAAGTAAAATTGAATACATTTCAGAGAAGTCTAACTAACAGGTCACCAAAAAACTCGAGAATTTTTCGCATCTTTATAGATAAAACGTATTCGTTAGCTGGTGACAAGTTAAACTGCATGGTGCACCAGGCATAATAACTTTTAATCAGTTCGACACTTACAGAGGTAAAAGAAAAACTTCCACACTGTAGCTAAGTATAGATTTATCCAGCATTTCATAAAATTCTTTAGGGTGCGAGTATACCCACAGGGTAACTTATAATATTTCTCTTAACGTTTGGTGGCATTTTTCGCAAGAGCCATGTCGTTAACAGTAAAAACAACTTATTTAAAATATAGACAGAACTTCGATGACAAGGATGTTCCTGAGTGGCCCTGAATGCTAAGGCGTGTAGACTAAAGATATTGTCGTTAAGGTCTGGTAAGCGAAAGTATATTACGGAACCAGTTGTAAGAATGATGCGTTTTTAAATGAACACTTTGAATGATAAAATGCACGCCATTCAGCAAAAACGCAAACTAGGCATGACCATGCAAAACATATTTTTTATTCAATTATTGATATAAAATAGTCAATAACCCCTTAGGATGATATGGGATCTATGCCCAGCTAAATCACGAAATTATTCAATACTGAATATATCCTGGACGTAGGAGTGGGCATTTATTGGTTTGTTTTTCATTCCCATACAAACTAAGATGACGACAAAAAAAAACAACAGATTCATTCTGCTTAGTATCAGCCTTCGAACTGAATACTAGTAAGGAATCTTTAATGTTCATCAGTAGTAGAATTATATTTTTTAATTGACATAGATTATAAAAACACTTGGTTACCATATTGGTAAACTTAAATCTTTTGCAAGACTTGGAATTTAATACTTCATATTAACCGGATTGGTTTATAGTATTTAATGTGAAAATATATTTCAAAATTAAAATGAGATTTCTCAATTTTCTCATTATCTGTGTGCAAAATGAATATTCATGATCACAAACAAATTTATTGCCATACCATGTTGAGAAAATGAGGCATTTTATGACATAGCCAATTTCCCCTTTTTAGTGCATGCCTATTACACACATAATTGATTATAGAAACTGCATAAGCTATATCAGAACCACCCGTAAATATTTGGATAGAAATAATATAAAAAAAATTTATACACGAACTTTTGATAAATGGTTTATGTATTGCCGAGAATGTTTTGGACATTTATTTTGTTTAAGGTGATATTACCTTACATTATTATATGAAAGATGGAATATCACACCAAGTGAGACTCCGGAATAACACGAATCAGATGCATAGTAAGACAAAACGTGTTCAAATATTTCCCTATTATTTTCGAAGGGCAATTTAAGCCCTCAAAAGGTATGCCACAGTCGCCCCATCTCTATGAAGAGGGAAGCGGGCTAAGGGAAGTTGAGATTTCAAATTGGAGCCTCCATGTTTCATTGCAGATCCTGATTCTACGTCAATGTGTATAAAAGATTTATTTAAGACAGTTTTTCAGATTCCTTGTAGATGGCGTTGTAATTGGTGCGAAGTAAATTACCCTTTGTTAGATCAATTGGGAACAACCACGTTTTATTCCATAAGGAATACGAGATACAAACTAATACATTAGTGTCTTAAACATACATGTTGTTCGACCTTTGATATATGACACGACTGGCAGCGAGATTTAGTCATGAATCTATGTTTCTGCATAGAGAACCCCATTCTTATAATGCATTTTGCTTCAACGTTGAAGACATGTGACTTTTATGATTCAAACCACGCATATTCAAATAATGTGCGCAGAGGGTCGCCTTGCCTCTCATCTTCGGTATGCGTAATCTAAATTCTCATAATGATCGTCTCCAACCTTGATGCATTTAGTAACCCATGCTTCAAATGATGTCACCCAACGTAAAAGTGTGTCTGCTCCACTTTGTGGACAAATATTTTGAATTCGTTAAGATCATGTTGTCGCAAATTGTTGGCACTTCTAAACACCACTTTATTTATTAGGAAACCCAACGAAAATAAATATGGTGACTTAAAAGTTCTAACGATCTAGCAGGAAAGTTTGCCGGATCACTTCTACTGATCCGGCGACCATAGTAACCTTTGTTTCACTTTTTTCTGAAATTTTGAATTTAAAACTCTTTCTTTGAATTTAACCAGAGAAGTCTCAATGTACTGAAATTTTTTGCGACATGCTAGCGAAATAACTGCATACAACATTATTCTGAAATCGACGGAGTATAATTCCAACTTACAGCTTTATCTCTGCAAAATAATTATTTAACACCCTCACGAAACTTTTAATGATCCATTTATACGCCATACATACTTTTCAATTGACATTCATTAAAAAACTTAAGCTGTAAACTTGTTTTAAAAAGAAATTTGTCAAAAACAAACACCTGTCTTTTTCGCTTAAAGCGTTTCCGGTATTGCGGAAATGTTTGATCTTTCTCCGTATGTGAACAATGCATTCTTTTATTATGTGGAAGCAAGGAGCTAAGCAAAACATTGGATACTAAGGAAAATTGTAATATGGTTATATTTTTTATTGAATAAATATATTTTTGGCTCGTGACAACATAGGTTTATAAAACATTTCTTTGTAGTTGCAACCATTTAAACAGAAACGCGTTAAAGATCGACGCTTTCCTTTTAATACACTTTCTACACTTATACCTACTATAGCGTTAGTACTGGCCCGTCTTGAATGTCTGTTGTAATACCGATATGGGTAGGTTGTGAAAAATTATGAAATACAATAACTCACATTATTTGTAAATGACGGCTTCAGCATTCAACAGAAGATAATTTTACCATGCTATTATTATTAAAAGTTACATATTTCACTGCTTAACTAGCAAAAGACCATCGAATATGCTTAATTTTCTTTTAATCAGTAGTACTACCTAGCACAAAATGAACATAAAATGAATTATGTTTATATGTTTAGGCTCTCAACACACTTTAAACAAGGCGAAATAAAATAATAGGTTATAATAGCTCTATAACAAGTATTAATTAAAAGTTTGATGTTAATTGGTAAAAATTGTTAGTTGATATAAAACATTTGATATTTACATAGTTTTAGAGCACAAAATGCACGTTTTATTTAATAGTTTGAAGTAAGTTTCGAGATTTGCAACCAATTATAGTCGTACGAAGGTTCCAAGTATAATTGCATTAGCGGTTATTCTCGTACGGTTTGACACTGCAATATTATTGTCACTTATATGACAGGTATGAAAAAACGTCAAGGCATAAATTATGTTATGAAGTAAATTTATATTTGCCTAAGGGAGAATTGTAACATGTTTCAAACGTTCATGTTAAAACTGTTAAAATAGTTCATTTGAGACAGTTTTACACTAAATCATTTACTTGATGGAATCTAACAAGTTAAGAACCTTTTATTGGTCATTTATGCTTTGCAGATGCAATCTTAATACCATGTAGTACCCTACAATACAATAACAGTTTATTCAGTCCTCATCTTTACCGAAGTAAAAAATAAATATTGTTTTATGAATAAAGTTACTTTTCATGTCTCCTTCACGTAGAGACTCGAAACGTAACGTACAACCAAAAATCTTTGGTCCAAGTTTCACGAGCTATTGCCAGAGCTCTGTATATTGAGAGGACGGCCATTTAACCAGTCGTGGCCATCTTGTCCCCATCCAGACTGGCAGAGTGAACCGCTAGCAGAGAAAGAGCAGACGCAACTCGTTACTCAACTAGCTCCTTCTCGAATGTTATTTTGAGGAATATCTTCAACATTTCTCCACCAGTCCTACACATCGTGGGGATTGCTATGAATTTGTCATATTTCATTCACGCGTTACGGCTGACCTGTAAAAAAAATTAAGATCTCACAACTAATTTCTACATAAAAAAAACCTGCTGGAACATGGAATGTTTAAAACTACTCTAAAATCGTGAATTTCGCGGAAAATTTGATATTTATGCTACCGAAACCTAAAGAAAATATTAAAATTTTAATGTTGGGCAAACAAATATTTTGCAAGTTCAGCAGTTTGAACGAGGCGATGTGGAATGTTTTACATGTCGCGCCGGTTTATGACTACGCATCGCTGCTACAGCCAAATGTAGGTGCTTTTTACAGACGTACTTTATACCCAGCTAGCATATGACAAAGTTACGAAAGTTATATTCACTTGTCAATTTAATGTTTTTACAATTATTAAAAATTAATAAAAATACGTGAACCAATTTAAAGGTTTAAATAATGTTGTTTTAATCTAAAGTAGTGCCATACCATAATCATGTTGAATATCAGTGTTAATGACAAGAAGATCAAGTTCACAATTTTAAATATTTTCCTGAATATGCATGAAGGCATATAGCCTGGACAAAATGCAAAGCTGTCAATTTGCGACGAACAAGACATCTATAAACTGCCACAGTGATAATGCCAACCTGGTTTTGTTTGTAACATGGCGTTTTGTAAAAATAAATCGCCTACGGGTTAAATACAGAGAAGAAATGAGAGATCTCAGATGAACCATCGAACAAATGTTGTATTAATTCTTCACGTTAAACTCAATTATTTTAATTTTACGCAAATAACAGGGTATAAGCATTATGTCCCTCAGCCTTCCGTATCAAAAATACCAAGATATTTTATGTTTTTGAATATACTATTACTTTAATACACATGCTTTATTTTGCTATTGCATCATACGAGCCGTTAAGATATAAGGACGATATTCAAAAGGTATTTTTGATAGATAAATTACATAAATCTGAAAAATAAGAAAACATTTTTGCACACTAATAAACAATATGCCGTTGTCACTTACAGAAAGCTGATGGGTGATTACTTTACTGAACAAAGAGCAGCACTGTTACCTGGTGTCCAATCTTTTCTTTGAATTTTTTGCAGGCAAATTGCTTTTCTTTCGGAAATTCTTTCATCTGAAGGTAGCCGGTGAAATAGTACACCCTTTGCATCTCGAGTATTACACCCATTGGTACAAAAACACGGCATAGTTAGCAATTTAGAAGTGCAAGACGTGTTTTCCCCATTACAACTGCATTATACCGCGTGGCTTAGTTGGGGACAAGATGGCGTTGCGTTATGTCTCAGCCAATCACCGCGTGTTATTTGCTGCATCCGCTCGGATAATCTATGGTCATGCCATCCTTTATAAAGAGCTTTAGCTATTACTCCACTGTGCTATCTCTGTGCCGCTTTAAGAACTACAAAGAACATACTGTTGGAAATGTTCAACTTAATCGTCCCCTGTTATAGTCGAACCCAGTTTCCTTATAATTCATTAAATGATAATCCAAAATATAACCATCCCTTTTAAATCAAATTAATTATTTCTGATTAAACAAGTGATTCAATTTAAACCCGCTTTAGGAAAATACGATTACCCTTATTCTTCGTCCTTGCGTACCAGAAAAATTTCTATGCGTTTTTATTAAAGGCAGGGATTGTTTCAGATATTGAAATTTTTCTACGTGAGGAGCAAAACTTACTGAGCTTGCTATTAAAACATCTATGATAATACAAATTCAAAATGGGTTAAAAGAAAATCTTATTCAATAAGTATTAAAATTTAATTTCCCGAAGTTCATTTTATGTGTCAACAAATTCCAGATGAAAATAAAGTATTCGGTCGAACCAAATTTGCGTTTGCGAAAGTCAGATTACGGAAAAGCCCTTGGTTTGCTCGGGCGAATATTTGAGGAACTCAACTTTGCCCCACTTGTTTTTTTTTCTCGCGTGGAGGTGACTGTACCTCCGTGGGGATATCAGACAACTGGGCACGTCCATTCACCCTGCAACTCTTGAGTCTGTGAATGTTTAACATCGCTCCCAGTGCCAGTTACTAACTAACTAGTAAAACAATCTTCACCCCCACCCCTACCGACAACCCCTAGCCAACCAAGAATAGTGGGGGGGGGGAGACAGCGCAAGAAGGCGGCAGGGAGCATAAGCATCTTACATCTGATTACAAAATGCGGAGTGGCGCTTCCGGCTGTTTTAAGTTCGCCGACGAACTTCCTTAAAGGCGCCCTCTCCTTCCCATTGCCAAACATTCTCACCCCTACGGTCCGCCTCGACAAACCACCCTCTACTGGCGTCGGCGGGCAGGAATAAAAAACGCGAACATTTAATCGCTTTACCGGGGAAGCGAAAACGGGAGCGCGATATTCGGCGTGGGCGAACCCTACTCCACCCGCTGCTCATCGGGACAACGCGCTGGCTTCAGCTGCGCCTTGTTTCGCCAATTAAAATTAATACTAGTAAGCTTTGTTCGCTAGCAGCGCTGAGAGCCCTTTTTATAAAGAGATTAATTTAAGGAAATAAGCTAAATCAGGTGATGCCTGAAAAAATCACCTGCCGTGCGTAGTTACAATTTCTCGCACGATTAAACAAATACAATTTGGTTATATAGTTAATGATGCAAATTTCTTAATAATTTTTTCATAATAAAACCATAATTTATTATGTGTTCATAAACTGTAATTTTAAGTAACTATTCACTAGTTTATTATCTTAATATAGACGTTATCTGAATTAATTAATTCCTCATGTGTAATAATTAAAAGTACATATAGACTGTTCACAATTAGTTGTGCACATTTGAAACCAACTTATGAAAAATGTCACTGCCCATACCTGCATATATATGAACGGTCACACTGGCTGGTAGGCGCCCAGTAAAGTTGGTAACGACGAAGAGAAAGCTGTTCCATGTTTAAGCGTCGGATTATAAAAGCCAAGTATTTGTTTACGAATACTGAAATGACTGATTTTACTTTATTATGTGCAAGAAGGTGCAAATTTGTAAAATATTTTTATCGAAATCATTTCTTAGTGTTACTTGACCGACGCATGAATTAAGTGACCAGGCCGACGACAATATTAATTGTACATATGGCGGAAGAATACACATCGTGCATACAAGAAGATCATAAGCAGCGCTTTCAAGATTGCTCAGGTTATTCTAAACACACTTTAAATACTTTTAATTAATCGGTTAGTATATATTATGTGACATTTGAATGAAGTAAATAACTAAATATTCCACAAAAGTAGATCGGTTTGGGGAAGTTTGGCACAAGTATCATGCATTAGTAGCCAGGAGCCACCAGCCACCTTGATTGTCGAGGCGGCCTGGGCAGCCATGTTGTGATGGCGCGCGATCACCATATTGTATCTTGGTGACATTGACACTGTGCTCGTAAACTTAAATGACCTTGAACCTTAAATATTAAAAAAAAATCGCAAAAATCTAAAAAAGTTTTAAAAACCAATTAACATATATTGCTACCTAACCCAACACCCCGCGCTCATCTCAACAACCATAACCAATACACCCAATATCACCTAAACCAAAACATAAAAAAATTGAGAACAATAGCAAAAAATAAAAAATAATTCTAAAAAAAAGGAACATACAACAATAATCTCACACTCATTCCACCAACACAAACAAACAAAGCCAATCCCACACCACCCCCAATAATAAATATCTAAAAAAAAATCTTAAAAATCTAAAGAAACTAATAAATATTTAGGAACATATTACATCACTGACTCCGAGACCCATGTTGGATATTGGTGACCCAGACCTTGACACTAACAACCGTTAATCCGAAAAGTCAAGAATAATATTGAAAAAACTTTAAGGAAACAAATAAAATTTTGGAGCATAATACATTACTGACTCCTACACCCATGTTGGATACCAGTGGTCTTAACCTTGACTCAAATGATCTTAATAACGAGTAATTAAAAAATATTTATAAAATTTTAAAAATTTCATTAAAATCTACAAAGATATTATGTTTGGACTCCGACCCCCATGTTGGTTGTTGGTGACCTTGAACTTATCCCCAAAGAACTTTAATACGAAAAATCGAAGAAAAACATGTATAAATCGACGAACATAATACGTAACTGACTCCAGCCAACATGTTGAATGTTGGCGACCCTAACCTAGACCCCAGTGTCCCTCATAAGCAATTAATAAAATTTCAGGAAAAAATCTAGGATTGTAAAACATTGACCTCACACTCACCCTTACCATCAATTCCCCCCACCCCGTCTGATCGATATTAAAAAAATTCAGACAAAATTTTTCAAAAATCGAGTAACATATAACTTTCGACCCTCTTCCGTTCTCAATCCCGGAACCGCAACACATCAACCTCTCCTCATAAAAAATTAATAACTGTCCTTACATAACAAATTATTCCGCTACCCGTACCAGTCAATTGTATCTGCCCATTGGCCACGAAATTGCACCTTTTACATATATATTTTTACTTTTCCAGAAAAGGACACTATAGTGTGTGCTTGATATATTTTTTTTTCAACTACGATCAATGAGTTCCCATATAGTATATTTCCGAAACCATGATCTCGGCAACAATGCAAGAATTCTTCGTCGTGACCAGTGCGGCCCAGGCGAATTTG
The DNA here is from genome assembly GCA_002778355.1 of Clitarchus hookeri. NCBI lineage: Eukaryota > Metazoa > Arthropoda > Insecta > Phasmatodea > Phasmatidae > Clitarchus > Clitarchus hookeri. Next base: position 27,775 of record NQII01010618.1, read on the forward strand.
CTATAGGCATCGATAACTACTACTACAAGTGAGCTGATATCGCATGCGGAATAATAACTGCGGCGTCAAGTTTGGGGTGCAGGAATAATCAGTTACGAGATAAAGACGGACGGTCGCCATGATGCAATTGGATGGGTGGAGCACTGTAATAGCGAACTGAACATCGCCATCCTGGACGGTGGGAAGACAGTATGTCAAACATTGAGCTTACCACTCATGTGTGACGCCTATCTAGCAACGAGATCGTGAGATTGCAACCATCTTAAAAAGCCTTTGCTATTTAAGCAACGACAGTCGGCCCCATCGCCAGTTCTCAGCCTTGCCAGCAAGCATGTCTCCCGGTCTGCAAATGAGGTGGTCGCAAGCAGTTTACCGGTGTCACGGCTACTAGTCACTACGGGTAGGAAAGTACCAGTTCGAAGTCGATGACTACAGCGGATCTGAAGGAGAGGGAATTGACCTCCTTCCAGGTTCTTGCCCAGTGGAAGATGTTGACTGCTGAGTGTTCGATCGTAATTCGCGGTATGATTAGGTCTATACAAGCCAACACTGTGTAGAATATGGCATCTGTTGAAAATATGACTGTGGTGAGATTCATGGGTTGACTTGGTTTTAATTTGCAATGAAAACATTCATTTCCGGCTCAAGTAGAATATATTTTCACCACAAAACACCTCTTAACTTTAAGCAGCTTGCTATGTGAAGATGACGAGTGATGCGTTCCCTTTTGCAGTTCGCCATTGCTGGACGAAATTACCGAAAGCTCTAATAGTATATGGCATGAAAGGCATGGTAGTAAAGACAGGGGGAGTTGGATGACAACATTAGAGACACCTGTACATCAATCATGTTATCTGTGTATAGAGACGAATTGTTAGGTAGCAATTAAATATTGTCTCTCGCTAGTGCGGTAAAGAAATTAAACGGGTACTTATTCTGTAATACGTAGATGTCGTTCGGGCCGCTCACGGTGGTCACAGTGACCATTTATGAATGCATGGTAAGCAAATTTCACAGTTCCACCGTTCATTTGATTGGTCAGTCAAGGTTGTAGGTTGTTCGGTTTTCCTATTATAGACCTTTAAAGTTGGGGTGATCTTTTATACTCAGCCTGTATGTTACATGTAAGCAACAACTATAAGAACTTTGACCAAATTTTGTTCACTAACAGAATTCATTAGAATCATCCATTTTACATACACAGATCGTCTTCTACCATTCTTTTAGCAAAAAAAAAATGCAATTTGAAAAATTGAAATTTTCTCCATAACCATTTAACTAATGTTCACTGTATTTTGCACAACAGTAATGTCACATAAGCCAATGCAAAATTACATGATATAGTCTAAGAGTCTAAGTGTGTTCAGACGTTCATTTTCAAAATGGTGGCCATATATATAGTTTTAATAAGTTTGTAAAATCTACTAAACAATATAACCACATTCCACCAAAATTTTTATGCTGGTAGCATCTACTAGGAACGTTAGATACACAACTTATTTTTTAAACAATTCTGTAAGGTAACACTTAATAATAAATAAAGCATATATTTCATATCTTAGTTTACACTAATTTCTTCACACAATTAGCGCTACGGTAGGCCATGCAAACGTATGAGATTTAAATTGCTCGGACACTTGTATTCAAAATACTGGTCCTGTAAATATTTCAGTTTAATAATCCACATCATTCAAAACATTAAACCGATTACATCTTAAGATGATGCTTCTAATCCGACCTTTATTATGTAGTTGATTGCATACTATTTTATTTTTCGAGCTGCTCTGCGATTATATTCACGGGTAGGGCACGTGTGTTTTTGTAACTGTCTCACTCCTCTCGCATGTTTCTGGTTTCATCTCTAATAACCTTGCTGTCAACGAGACGTTATCCACTGTGACGTGTTGTTTATTAATCTGGGGTACAGTTATGTTGGCAGTTGCCTATGTTTATGTATAACTACATGTATGTTGTTAGTAACATGTATATTTTCAGCAGTATATATATTTATATATATATATATATTTTTTTTTTTTAATTCTTATTTTTTATGTTAATTATTTTAGTTTGAATGTATTTTTTTTTAAAAGCAGTGTATATTTTTAATTACTGACAGTTTTGTTAACGCCTAATATTTTTGTTTTTATCTTAAGTTGGTAGCTTAGCATGAAGTCAAAAGCAGGGAGGGCTTTTTGAATGAGCTATTGAGTTAAGCGCTATATTTCTCGTGTAATTTGAAGTTTGGAACTTTCACTATAAAAATTAATGTTTGGGAACGAACTAGGGTGAAATGTTGTATTTTAAGCCATTTTAAGCTGATCAGCCAGGGCTAAAAACTCAGATGACTGAAAATTTTATGAAATTAAGTGAATTGACTGCATTGACGTTGTGACGAATCATAATTTATTCAATTAAGGCGGACCGCGTGCGCAGGCGCTCAAAAGAAGAAGACGGCCAATATATTTTTCGGCATTTTCCTACTGGTGAAATGGTATAGGTAACATGCAGTTTTCATACGCAGTTATACCGGAGGTGAAGCAGTGTCAGATAAACCCTGCAATTAATGCCTGATTATTCTTCTTGAACTTAACCTACACATCCCTCAGAGAAAGATTTATTTGTGACTCTACCTTATTAACTGAGCTAAGCCAGGGAAAATTTAAAATGATTTTTGTGTGGTATTTTCAGAGTTAACTTCATTTTTTAGACGGAAAAATTTAAATTTTGCACGATGTAACGACACTTTTAACTGCCTGCTGCCCAATTCGTACACCGCATGAGTTGAATTTTCTCAACTACTGAATCCTGATTATAAATTTTGAAACAACTACCTGAGAGTGCCATCTGAAATTAAACATTATACTTCACTATTGGGTTGCTGATTGTGAAGTTTCGCTGGTAGCATTGTTTCTTCCTTTATTTGCAAGCGTTTTGTTTATATGTATTGATGGATGTTGTGCTATCTTCCAGTGAACTCAAATCCTACGTCACAAGGATAAGATACTTTACGGATTTTCCGTCTCACACACTTTAAGTTTCAGTGCCAAATAAATCCGAAGTTATTATTATTCAATCTATTATTATTATTATTGCCACTACCACCAGTCTCATTAGAATAATTAAATATATTTATTACTTCAGTGGTGTCGTACGCGGGGATTAAACACACACACAATTATTACACCAAATAATAATAATAATATCAAATATTATTTCACCATGTAATATTTTTAAGAACCTTATAAATAATGATTTGCACCCATTTAGAGGAAAGTAGGCATATTATTTATAGTAACTTCTTGTACTCTACCTAATACTTTTGCAAAGTACATCATCTATGGTGAGCCAAGTTAGATTCTAAAATAACTGCAAGCGAGTGGTGGTAATATTTGATTTAGAATTGTGTGCGAGTCTCATCTGACGTACGCAACAGCCACATTTGAATTTTGCGGTTAATCGTAATCCGTTGAAGTCGTAAAGGTTAAAACATGCGGCATACAAACTAAACAAGCGTAAAGTTACATATTAACCTGCACACATATGTATGGATTAAGAGTAATTCGAACCCGGAAACTCGTTAAACCGAAGTAACACCTTGGTAAATTTCGTCATTGAGGTTGCCTTTCACCATTGCATATAAATGATCATGTAAAATAAAAGGAAGCCATTAGAGAAATTCATGCGTATTTTGAACAAGTTCTATGACGCCGAATAAAATTGGTTTTTATGTTATAACTGGTCAAACGACGCAGCTTCGACTAAGGTTAACATAGAGAAGTATCTGTACACTTTTTCTGACAGATTTGTAATGCAAGTTACATAGTTTTGTATTCTATTTCTGCGAAAACGTGGGTTTGTTAAAAATAAAGTCGTCGTAGTCTGAACACGCGATTTTCACTGCGCTGAATAAATTTCGTAGGTCAATGTCATGGACATGCGCAAATGACAAAAATTATTGTACTTATCATTTTATTCATACCTATAATAAAAGGCAAATTTTCTCCTTTCTGGCAATATCAGCGATCAGTGAAAGCCAGAAACTAAGAGGAAAATGACGATTGGCAGCGACAGCATCTCTAAGCCCAGTATTCCCGAACGTTCAGTTTGTCATTACATATGCGCTACCATCTCGGGCGATTGAAAAGTCATCACTAGTCCTAAACTCGCAGAACGAAATTCAGAACGTGTGTTATCTCTATCCTGAGATGGTATAGGATGTGCCGTGGTTTAATATTCGCCACCTCGTGCGAGGCTATTAATAAATTAAAGCGAAACAGAAGTCTTCATTTACAATAGTTTTTGCAAAAATAAACNCCACCTCGTGCGAGGCTATTAATAAATTAAAGCGAAACAGAAGTCTTCATTTACAATAGTTTTTGCAAAAATAAACACGTGCACGTTTTATTTATTGCTTTATCTGTAGCGCTGGCAGTTATTACAGACTTAAAACGACTGTGCATATAGTAATAACAACTAATCATTATTATTATTACTGTCTGAAGTGATACATTTATTTCGTTCNAAAACGACTGTGCATATAGTAATAACAACTAATCATTATTATTATTACTGTCTGAAGTGATACATTTATTTCGTTCTTTAATGCGTGACAACTTATGGAACATAATATGGCATGTGTCGTGTTTTTAATGTGGGAAATTATATAGGTATATTTTAATTGGTGCACATTCATTTTAACTGGAAAATTGCCACTTTATATTTATATGTTTAAACTAATAATGGGAATCTGCGATATTTCGCAGTCCTGCAAAACAGAGCGGTATTGTATTCAATTGTATTATTCAATCAGGAGTCAAATGATAAAATAGCACGTCGATTAAGTTTATAACCCAAATTTCAAAACACTGAACAATAATGCATTTTTCATTTGTGCTGTATGTAGCATGGGAAATTAATACATACATTTATTTTAGGTCCCGGTAATAAAGATTGGTTACCCGCCTATGTTTCACAAAAATGTCTGTACTGATATATGTGCAGTATTAAATATTTACAGAAATACACATTTCAAACAACTTGTACTACATACGTCAGTATTATTGTAGTATTATTTCATGAGTTTAACTGGCTGGAATTCAAAATTTCTGCAAATTTTTGAACCGTGACATATGTTGCTATCACTGTTACGCCTAGGCAAATTAATTCATTGTGTTTAAAATCTACAGGTAAACGTTAATATGTTGTGATTTACATATACATGCGTCATCTTTAAAAAATTACTACATTAAAAACAGCTGTTCGCGGTCAAAAGATGTAAACGTTGTTACTGCAGTTTTCACTGTCTCGTATGGAACCAATGGACACTCCACGGGTCAGCGGCATTTCGTACACACGCACATTACTCTTGCAATCGTCCCGACACACGCAGAACTAACCCTCCATTGAAACACCGAAACATTATAAACACTACATTGTAACAAATGCAAATGGTTTAAAATCCAACATATCCTATATTTGTAACGTTATTTGAAGTTTCGCACTGGTTAGAAGGTACTTTGAATGCCAGCATCAACAATCAACAATCCATGTCAGTCGTGCCAACTTAACGTCCTGAATCGTCCCGACACTGAGGGAGGACATGGTTTTACCGTTGCAGCAGGCGGGATCATAAATAAATTGCATACACGTAAACAATTTTATTCTGCATTGTAAGGTCATCAAATAAAAAGAGATAATTTCAAAATGACATTCGAACGTGACTAGTGGGTTTTGAAGAATAAATTCAGAGAGATGTTATTATTGCGAATAAAAAAACCCCTATTTTCAAATAATCGCAATTATATCATACTGTTAACAATCTACCGTAAAATATTGTAATAATAATATGCCCAGTTATTAAAACGAATACACTTTACGAAACATAATACGTGTTAAAATATGAGAGATCCAGTTAATTTAAATAACTAAAGGAAGTCTACAGCGATCGAGTTTCGAATCCGAAATGTGAGCTTGGTGGCCGAGCACGCTACCAATTGCGCTAACACGACACTCACCTGCCGACGCTGAATAAATGGTATATATACTTGTTTTCGTATTACGTGTTTTGCGTTGTTTCTCTTTATGGAAGCCTTTCAAACATGTCAAATATATTTTACATAGTGTTCTTCGCGGCTTAAACTCTTATTTGCCAAACTACTTAATTATGCTGGTTTCCTAATTTTTAGATAAATTATTTCATCTCAACGTATAACGGTGTATACCTGCCTTAGAGTTTATGCATGCTCGTCACACTGCCGGCTCCCGCAAAATGATGTGCATCCTGCGCATGCGTAGCTTTCGTTTGCGCCAAGGATATATCATCAAAATCGGAGCCCTAATATGAAGGCTTGTGCCGTGGCTTAAATAAACCTATGCATAAGCTGGCATTTTAACTTTCTGGAATACTTATAAGTCCAGGTATGACTTGAGCTGTACCAAAACCCTTATAAAAACGTTCTGAAATACCGGCCTAAGTGTTTTTCTTCTTCAAGCTAAACGAATGGTTCGGGCTAGGCCGATGATGTTACATACGCGCTATTTGTAGCTGATCACAAACACATGTGGCTGAGGAGTAACCAAATACACAGGTGAGAAAAAAATTTGGTAGAGGCGTTCATATGCAAATAACAGAGGTATAAAACCAATCAGAGTAACGCGATGCGATCGGCAACGCCTATTTAAGACAACAAGCGTCTGGCAAAGTTGCTAGATCGGTTACTGCTGCTACAATGGCAGGTTAAAAAGATTTAAGTGAGTTTGAACGTGGTGATGTAGTCGGCGCACGAGAGATGGGACATAGCATCTCCGAGGTAGCGATAACATTTGGATGTTCATGTGCAACCATTTCACAAGTGTACCGTGAATATCGGGACTCCTGTAAAACATCAAATCTTCGACATCGATCCGGCCGGAAAATGTTCGTGAACGAACGGGACAAACGACGACTGACGAGAATCATTAAACGTGACAGACGTGCAAACCTTTCTCAACTTGACGCAGATTTCAATGCTGGGGCATCAACAAGGGCCACTGTGCGAACTATTCAACGGACCATCATTGATATGGGCTTTCGGAGCCGAAGGCCTACTGGTGTACCGTTGTTGACTGCACGACACAAAGTTTTACGCCTCGCCTGGGCCCGCCAACACCGCCATTGGACTGTTGATGACTGGAAACACGTTGCCTGGTCTGACGAGTCTCATTTCCAATTGTATCGGGTGGATGGACGTGTACGGGTATGGAGACATTCTCATGAATCAATGGACCGTACATGTCAACAGGGCACTGTTCAAGCTGGTTGAGGCTCTGTCATGGTATTGGGCGTGTGCAGTTGGCGTGAAATGGGACCCCTGATACGTCTA
>NQII01010619.1:0-10171 GCA_002778355.1 Clitarchus hookeri
GGTATCGCCGACGACGTAGGCAGTCTATCTGGAGCCAGTGATCGTACAGCCAAAGTTGAAGTCGGGACGTCGGTCACAGGCACACCATTAAATGTACGCTTCACCTTGATCTCTGCGGGACAAATAAAAAATATGCGAAATTAAAGGGGAACATTTTAAGTGGGGGCTACATAATTAATTAACTTCACACACACAAAGCATAGGAAGCCAAATAATTCGTACATCACAAAAAAACTAATTTAAAATAATTGTTACAGTAAGTTTTATATAAAGTAACGAACACTCCATATCATATTACGGAATACTTATACAAATGTTTCGCTGGTTCGGGCAGGTGTATGAAAGTTCAGCAGATTTTTACTTTGGTGCGAAAATATGTGCACGTAATTATGAGCACACGTCAGAATATCCAGCAAACTGTGTTGTAAGAACCGTACAAGAAGATCAGGAGAAATAAAACGGTCTGCCAACTGTTGCATCAGACGAAAATCTGATACGATTTGCGACTCTACCCGCCTTATATACCTGCTGAGCTCGACATGACACGTAATTAACATCCAATCGTGAGCGAGCAGCATGGCGTAAAATAATTTACCTAATTTAGAGATAAGGTCAGGAGAGAGAAAAATATTGGACACATGTCGCATCAGACGAATAACTGAGACGATACCCGACTCTGTCCGCCTTATATGCCTGCTGACCCCCGATTATCACATGACCAACAACCAATCACAAGCAAGCAGTGCGGCATCAAAACTGTAAAAATGTTCTTCCATCAGCCCACTCAAGCCAAAAATGATGGAGACTGTAGCAGCGTATCAAATATGATAACTGAAAGGTGTGAGAGCGCATGCGTGTATGTTCACGTGGTCGTGTTAGACTGGACAGACTGCACATTGCAGAGGAGCGAGTCCTTGATGTCCTGCTGGATGTCAGCTCCCTACTGCTGCTTGTGTCCAGATAAAGAGAAAAATACACTCGGAGTTGTAGTAATAATTTTTGAAAAAGACAATGGTTACAATGTTTTTTACACTTGGTTACACTTTAGTGTCCTTAAAATTAATTCTGCATTTTTTAACTTCGTAAAACATTGCAAACTCTAAACTATACACCTGTATGAGAAAAAATTAACATACTCCTTGCTTGTTCCTAAATAAACACATGGAAAGCTAGCATAGAATTATGGGGGAAGAGAAATGATCTGTAGCATTCGTGCATTTCCTCACTGTTCATTTACACTGAAGAACCAACCCCAAAGTATTTGCATATGGCTCTTTATCTCCCACTTGGATTTAAAAAAAATTGTATTATTATTACGAACAATGGTTACCTAGTGACATTTCACTGGCTATGGTGTAAATGCATGGAAACTATTTTTAAGGTTCTAATAAGTACCTATTTGAAACTTAAAAAAAAATTTCTGCTTTAGAATATAATGGTTTTTTTTATTTGTTTGTACTGACCTTTCATGTTTTTTAAATGTTGAACATCTATATCTTGGCAAGCGGGGGACATCGGGCACCATGCTATGCTTACAATGCAACTCGAAGCAGAGACGTGGTCATTACTCAGTTTTAGTAATGCAGGCCATAATTACTTATAAAAAACCACTCGAGTTATCGTTATTATTTTAAAAAGACAACAAGATGAATTAAAATTTTTAAAGTAAAATATATCGATTTGATGTTAAACAGGTGTAAATGGAAGAGCTGAAAGAAAAATAGGGAAAGAAAGTGGGAGAGAGAGAGGGTGAAGGAGGGGGAGAAGGGAGGGGAGATAGTTCTGCATGGTTTCGCAAATTTCGGTGCACATACTAATTTTAAAAATCGATTAATTTTTAATTTTTTAAAAGAATTTACCAGCTAGATACATTAATTATATTTTTAATGTAGATTTTTGCTACATATAATCATCGGATATATTAAATTAGTAATTATAAAATTTGTTAAAATAGTTATTTTATTAGTAGCCATATTTAGTATTACTGCGCTGGGCCGTAGTTCTGCGAGGGGAATCACTACATCCCGGAATGTTTCCGGCTGAAATATGAAGCGTGAATCTGCCGTTTACAGCGACGTCGAACCCATTCATATCTCAGGGCACTGTGAAACATTTCAGCGTATTTCAAACTTTGTGAATGGAAGCCGCAGGTTTTCGACGTGGACCAGAGGGCGAGCGACGGACAAGAGGAAAACACAGTCCATCCAGCGATGTCGCCGCTGGTTGCGATGTGTCAGTTTTAGAAAGCAGAGTAAGCAACAAAGAGGGAGTTACCACGCCGCCAGCACTGGATAACGGCTGTACTCAGCCGCGGGCTGCAGTAGACCTACTGAGGAAAGACGCTGTCCTTTCCCCGTACTTGGGCGACTTGTGAGTTTAAGACGAGCGGGTTGTTNAGTAGACCTACTGAGGAAAGACGCTGTCCTTTCCCCGTACTTGGGCGACTTGTGAGTTTAAGACGAGCGGGTTGTTATGAATTGCTTTGTTTCATATTGTTACAGGATGTATTAAAGATCGTGAGGGATGGAGTTCTTAACAAAAACAAAGGAACTTAATTTTATTTTTTAATTATTCGCACGTCTATTATTTACAGCATTAAACTATCTGTCTCCACTACCACTCTTGTTATTCTAAATAAGCATACTATTTCATTTTTACCACAATTATAATAAGAGCCCTTTTCAATGTCCCTACATTCATTATATTCACTTAATTCACGCTCATTATTTACTCAAGTTGTGTCTCTCTATTGCCGTCATTCCAAATTTCTTACTCTCACACATCCAGTTCAATAGTCCCGTCCACCAGTCTCACTCTCCACTGCAGCGATGCCCGCAGTCCGCCGACTTCACTCTCGCCGCCACTCGAAGCTGTGCTGGCTCGTCGCTTCGTTATATTCGCACACCTTCCGGTTTGTGTCGCGTGATCCTTCAAGCTCTCAGACTGTCGCCTCGGAGGACCGTTACGGCGTAAGTAGTCTCGCTGGTCCTATCTGGGAGGTTCCCAGCTCCCCGAGTCNACTGTCGCCTCGGAGGACCGTTACGGCGTAAGTAGTCTCGCTGGTCCTATCTGGGAGGTTCCCAGCTCCCCGAGTCTCGCTGGGAGAGGCAAGGACGATGAACCAGAACATTATTTCAAAGACAACTTTAGAAATTCAACCCACCGAAGGTCAGGGGCGCACGAGTCACGATAGGCTTATCGCGGTGGCTTGCTTTTGTGAGTGGCCGCCTTCTTCTCATATTATACTCGCCTGATATCCTTTCGCTCTCGTGCGTAGGACGGGGCAAGGGAAGCGATGACGAGCAGCGAGCATGTTACAATATATACATATATAGGTATATTAAAGTATAAAATTATACTTAGCATTGAAAGGCGAGATGATAACACTAGTGACTCAAGTGAATTAATAATAAACGAGAAAGAATGATAAAATGTACTTTAGTTATATATAAATTAAGGTTCATAGATTATTCAATCTCTGTATGACTATATTACTTGCGGAAAGTAAAACTATATTAATAAACTTTTACAGTTACATTATAGTGTGTAATGGTTAAAACAGTCCTACGTTACAATTGATGCAAAAGGCTGATGAAGTCGGAAGAGATGTTCGATGGCCCCTTGCTCCATTTTGCTTGTCCAGCGTCACTCAAAAAAGAAAGACCACGCGATTTTTTATTCTAAGTTGTAGTCTACAAAGACAATTATGAGATGATTACTATGTTCCTCATTAGAATAATAAAATTGCTTAGCCATTTTCTAAATACATTTTGGAGCATTTCTGGTTTTAATTCTGCGTGCTCGTATTTTACATGGATATGTCTAGTTTCATTTGCGGCGAATCTAAGGCATTTATTTTGTACCACCTGCAGTGAATTTTTATGTTTGTATGTAGTATGCCCAAACTAGGGCTGCATAAGTAATAATGTGTCAAATCATGGATTATTAGATTCGTATCCAATAATTTGTGACAAACATGAGACACGAGCTATATGGTAATGCAATGCTGACATGCGACCATAAGCAAGTTAAACAGTACCCTGTAAGTGCGAAATATGGCGCAGTCGTGGTCTGGCTCTGTCTGGCGGTGTGGATTCTTGATGTGTAATTTAACAGCGGTCTGTGCAGTAGGGTACCGATTGCTGTAATCTGCTGCCCACTGGAGCTGTCACAATCTTATGTGCGATGGCGCATTCATGCAGGCAGCTTGTCCATGCCTTCATGGCAGTATGAAAGTTGACTTACCACACTGCATGGCACACATATTTTAAAGAAATTGTGTGCACTACAGCACTGAAAATAAAGTTACATCGATGTTTATGTTCAACCAAGATAGCAACAACTCCCAGTATGATTTTATGTGCATATAATTAGAAAGTCCTAATTTCAGGATTTTTACATTCTCATAGCTCGTTGAAAAAAAAAAATTTCTATAATTCTTCTACGGGTCTTGTTTTTTTTTTTTGCATTATTTTACCTTTTACCCAAAATTAAGACATTAAAAACACATTAGAATATAATTTATTCCTTAAATAACTTTCAGATAAAAATATAATTAAACCTAAACATATTTGTAGGAAAAGTTTGAGTTTAAAATAGAAGTGAGAAAACTTGTAACAAAATATAATGAGTATTTTTTCCATAGCAAAGTGGTCACGAAAATACATGACGGTACGAGTGTACATTTTAAATTTTAAACACAGAATATTTTGTGTTCTTCGTTGTTCACTTCATCAGGTCTGTATGGCTCATCATTTCGTACTTCGGTACGTATGGTATGTCAAAGCAACATTCGTTATTTATATTCTCTGTTCCGACAGCTACATACGAATTCCCTATCTCTGTGGCGGAGTTACTCATCACAAATGCCATTTCTATTTCTGGAATAATACTGCCGGATATAAACCGGACGATTAATTTGCAGTATGTAAGACTACTTTTAATCAGTTACAATATCTTGAAGCTCAGATGGGTAATTTTACTTCACGATGACACCAAATAGAGTAACATATTTTACCTTAGAAAAACAATAATGACTACACCTGCTAATTTCAGAGGACGCTGGTAGGAATCATCCTCAAGCAATATTTTTGAGCTTAAATTAAAATTAATTTTTTAAGGTTTGCGTTACACGGTAACACAAACAGAGTAAAGTCTATGGATGATCTTCATTGCATTTATAGCGATCGTTTTCATGAATTAGTAGTCACACCGGGAATTGTTTGAACCATTGCCGGTTTTGCATCTTTGCTGCATGACAACACGAAAAGCAGAGGCACAATCTTCAGTTTCGAGAATTTATAATTCGCTCGTACTCCCTTAATAAAAACCTGTACAGCAATGCATTTGTGCAAAGAATTAAAACTAGAATTCTTATTAGTTTAAACATTGACGATCGTAAATATGTAATTCAAGGTTATTACTAATAAAAATGAAATTACATTAAATCGCAATATACACTTTAATTTACTTGTTATGCTTATACGTACTACTGTGTATCAGGATTTTGTATATTTTGTCTTTGTATCACACGAATATTGAAAGCTAAACAAAGATATTCACTCAAAACCTGAGAAAGTTAAAATTAAGTCAAATCAGTGAAAATCAGTGCAAATTGAGCTACTAATAATCAGTGACAGATAACTTATTAATGTGATGGCTGAATTTCACTGATTTATAAGTGATTCCCTGTGAATGTCGAGTATTCAACTGCCATAAGTCAGTGTTTTCCAGTTAATTGGCTTGATTTGTCAGTCGACAGTAGCTTATAAACTGACAACCAGTGAATGTTATTAACCTGATAGATATCACTGATTCTTGTTTAATGTATAATGAAATTGCTTCCAGAATGAGCAGTCAGCGGTCTGCGGTCGTCCTTAGTCGGCAGTTGTGCAGTCCGCAGTTGGCAGTCGGCAAAGTGCAGTTTGCAATTAGTAGTTGACAAAATATTGGTGTTAATAAAACTGATGTTATTAAAAAAAAAAGTAAAAACCTGGTACTCGTAAAAATAAATATCTAAAATGGTGTACGTATTTTAACGTATTTTAAACTTATTTACTTACGAAAGTGTTAGAATTCGACATATTATATAGGTTATTATTTACATAAACTTTTTTTTATCGTGTTTAACGTTTAAAAATACAAATTTTGCTATCGTAAAAATAAATATCAATTGCTATTTAAATATTATCTCGCAAGTTAATATTTGTCTAATCGCAAAAGCTTAAATTGCAACAAATACTTTTGGAGTATTTATTTTAAGGTGATATTTATACTGTTTGTTTATAAGTATCTTCTTTCTCTCTGGAAGAAAGTGTCTGGGAATGACGTTGCAAGTAAGACGAGTTATGATTGGCTAGAAGCAGCTTGCAGTCAAGCAGTTGGCGGTCCAAGATCAAGTTCACCGACATGCGACTGCTCGACTGCGGGTTGCCGACTGCACGACTGCTCATTGTGGAAACTCATTCGGATACACTTACATTAATATCTGACTGCCAACTACCGGTGGTCGACTGCCCGACTGCGGACTCCTCATTCTGGAAGGGCCCTTAAGTTTAAAACCAATGGTATGAGTCGCATCAGACACGCATTCAAGTACATGCCTATGTATTTCAAGTCCTATACATTTACGTTAAGTGTAGGTTTATTTTTGTATAGATTATAAACACAACTTCTATGTTTTTATAATGGTGTACATATTAAACACAATTATTAATGGCGAAATTAATCAAGTTATTAATTATGTAAAAAAAAAATATCAAAAATGTTTTTAAGAATTTTCGAGTTGTAAAGGTTGTTTGATTTTACTCAATAACCATGATTTCAAATTAATTAATTTTACAGATTTTGTATTCTTAGAGGCCTATTTGTGTTTTTATAATATTTATTCTTGTTGTGTAAATCGATGTACTTGAGCAAACTTAAAGGTATGGGAAATGAATATCACTAGTTGTAAATGAAGTTACATTAATGAGAAGGAAATAGCAATATAAAACTTTCTGGTACCAAACGTACTTGTACATTAAAAGACGACTGTGGTTGATAGCGAAATGAGGATGTTTAAGGGTCACATACTTGAGATTACTTCGCTGCTGTGGGATCTTGCAAGAATGTATCCAGACGCAGACATCTTCACCGAGCGGCGGCAACTCCCGCAGTTAAGGTTGCGAGCATCGCGCCGAAAACTTGGGTAATCAGAAGTAGGCAAGATGTGTCGGGGAAGTCGTAAAAGGCGGCGGGAAGCAACCTCTCCTGGCAGGGGCGACTGCTTGCTTGTCGCCGGGGCGGGTTAGGGGTTTATGTGAGGCCGAGGGCGCGAACAGGTCGATAGTTATCTGCTGAAAGTGGCCGGGTGCCCATCCTCCTTCCTCCCTGGGTTTAAAACCATTTTACGATCTCTGCAAGACGCCGCGCCGGTCCGTGTGGAAGACTTCGCTTCGTGGGAGTGAAGTCCCTTTTCCCCTCTTTACCGTCGACACACTATAACGGCCTGCTTCCACTCCGTCCTTAGCGTTAACAAAGACAACTTCCTGCATCCACAATTTACAAAAAAATTTTGGTGTTTTCATAGTGGCTTATAATGTCACAGTTTCATTATCTTCGTTTAAGGTTAGCGTTTATAATGTTAAAAGACGCCAAATAAAAGAATATAAAAGAACTAAATTTGATTTTTAATTTATTCTCACAACTCTTATTTACAACATTAAACTGTATGTATNAAATTAATCAAGTTATTAATTATGTAAAAAAAAAATATCAAAAATGTTTTTAAGAATTTTCGAGTTGTAAAGGTTTTTTGATTTTACTCAATAACCATGATTTCAAATTAATTAATTTTACAGATTTTGTATTCTTAGAGGCCTATTTGTGTTTTTATAATATTTATTCTTTTTGTGTAAATCGATGTACTCGAGCAAACTTAAAGGTATGGGAAATGAATATCACTAGATGTAAATGAAGTTACATTAATGAAAAGGAAATAGCAATATAAAACTTTCTGGTACCAAACGTACTTGTACATTAAAAGACGACTGTGGTTGATAGCGAAATGAGGATGTTTAAGGGTCACATACTTGAGATTACTTCGCTGCTGTGGGATCTTGCAAGAATGTATCCAGACGCAGACATCTTCACCGAGCGGCGGCAACTCCCGCAGTTAAGGTTGCGAGCATCGCGCCGAAAACTTGGGTAATCAGAAGTAGGCAAGATGTGTCGGGGAAGTCGTAAAAGGCGGCGGGAAGCAACCTCTCCTGGCAGGGGCGACTGCTTGCTTGTCGCCGGGGCGGGTTAGGGGTTTATGTGAGGCCGAGGGCGCGAACAGGTCGATAGTTATCTGCTGAAAGTGGCCGGGTGCCCATCCTCCTTCCTCCCTGGGTTTAAAACCATTTTACGATCTCTGCAAGACGCCGCGCCGGTCCGTGTGGAAGACTTCGCTTCGTGGGAGTGAAGTCCCTTTTCCCCTCTTTACCGTCGACACACTATAACGGCCTGCTTCCACTCCGTCCTTAGCGTTAACAAAGACAACTTCCTGCATCCACAATTTACAAAAAAAGTTTGGTGTTTTCATAGTGGCTTATAATGTCACAGTTTCATTATCTTCGTTTAAGGTTAGCGTTTATAATGTTAAAAGACGCCAAATGAAAGAATATAAAAGAACTAAATTTGATTTTTAATTTATTCTCACAACTCTTATTTACAACATTAAACTGTATGTATNAAAGAATATAAAAGAACTAAATTTGATTTTTAATTTATTCTCACAACTCTTATTTACAACATTAAACTGTATGTATACATTATTACTTTTCTTATTCTCTGTGAGCGCAATGTTTAATGTATATCTCAATTATAATTAGAGTCCTTCTCGATGTCTCTATATTGGTTGAGGTGACTTCATTCACAACTAATTATTAACACATGTTCAGTCTATCTATTGACATCGTTGCAAATGTCTGCCACTTGCGCATCCAGTTCAGTAGTTCCACCCGTCAGTCTCACTCTAAAAGACTTAGTGGACCGAACTGGAAGGTTCCCCGCACCCCGAGTCACGCCGAAAGAGGCAAGGGCAGTGAACCAGAACATTCGTTCAGCAAACCGCAGAAGATCAATTCACTGGAGGTTAGGAGCGCGCGATTTGCGATTGGCTTATCGCGATGGCACGGCTTTGTAATTTATAGCGCTTCTCGGATTATCGCTCGCCTGACCTTTGAACATGCCTTCGCTTTCATGAGTAGGACGGGGTAAGGGGAGCTATAACGAGAAACAAGCATGTAAAAATAATAACGAAAAAATCGCGGTGTTGCTGTTTTGGAAACACGAGCGTAGGTTTTACTTTAATACGCCTACTTTATAGGGAAATATGTTACTTAGGATATGGGGGTAAAATTAAAGTAACGAAATAGATACTGGGATATTATAGGTTCAATTAACAGAGTTAGAAGATATGTTTTGTTTGGCACATCGGACTCGCGAGATATGCTTCACGGAAATTTTTGCCCGCACCTAAAGATCACGCTCGCGTCGTATAATCCATTCACGGAGACTTCACACTTTTCTGAAGCCCTTCTAAAGTTCTACTTCCAGAATATTTCTCCGCCTCGTGTGAGCTAAACTTATTTAAGTCTATAAAATTGCATCAAAGACATCGCACCGAATTCGTGCGCACTCNTCCGCCTCGTGTGAGCTAAACTTATTTAAGTCTATAAAATTGCATCAAAGACATCGCACCGAATTCGTGCGCACTCAGTTGTAATAATATTTTGCATGCGAATTATTTTTCAGTAAGCGCTACAAAAACACATGTTTTCTCGCCGTTTTTGTTCGCATTTAGTATAAATGAAATCTTGCATATTATAAATAAAATATAGGTAAAATTTCAATCTAACAAAAAATAAGATACTTTTATGTAAACAGAAATAAAATACGCTTGTGATACATGGAATATTAAAGTAATAATTAAATGCTTCACACATGCGGCAATTATTCAAAGGTTTGGTTCAAAAAGTGTAAATAAAGCGAAAAAAGACAATAGTTGTGGACCCAATAGAACGAGGCCAAATTTATTTGAATTCTTTATTACTCACAAAATTGTTGTGTCGGAAATTATCACCCTGCAAACGTTACATCACAATTTTCGTCATTATACCCCTACGTGTCGGTCTGATTTTACAGA
>NQII01010619.1:20066-34319 GCA_002778355.1 Clitarchus hookeri
ACCGACAAATATTTTACGGTCGTTGAAATTTTTAGCCATGTATGCTGACATACAGTGGTACTGCTGCACCAGTCAATTTAACACATCAATCACATGCATTTTGAATGAGTAAAATCATGCGATGTGTTTGTCAGGCGAATAATAGTTAAGTCATTATTTCGTAAGAAATTTCGTGTTATGTTTTAGAAAGTAAGCACAATTTGTTAATTTATTACTAACTTGAAATACACCCAACTAGTAGAATTTCAGTAGAAATTATAATAAACCTAAAGTGAAATAAACATTATAATGAACCGTGATACTTCGTGTACTAGAAAACTGGTTTACATAATGTAGACCAGTGACTGCGTGTGTAAAAGTGTAAAGAGAATCAGGCAGAGACTATTATTAAATAATGCGATCTTACTGAGATGTGGCTACCAAAATTGGAGCAAAATGGCAAATAAAATATGCCGTGGATTGATTTGGAAATATGGAAAACAAAGATCAAAGTGAGTGAGGTAAAGTTCATATGAAAACTTCAAAGTTAAACATCTTTGATAAATGCAAAATAATAGCTAATTTGTTNGTGAGTGAGGTAAAGTTCATATGAAAACTTCAAAGTTAAACATCTTTGATAAATGCAAAATAATAGCTAATTTGTTAGGGTAAAAGAGCGAAGGTGTATATTTGCCATGTAAATGAAGGCTGTCAGGGTTTGGTGTATGCCAAGTATATAAACTATGCAGTTAACAAATACCTTAAATTATAAAGTTAATTTACAAGAAGATAGGCGTGTTACGGAGATGGATGATGCGAAGAATGATAAGCCTAATATGAAGCCTCCATCATTAAAGGTTTGTGAAGATTAATGGGCATGTAGAAGGCTTGAAGTAAATGTGAAAATTCATTTTCCAAATTCAAATTATCATTAAGGTTTATAAAACACCAAATATGAAGCCATTAGCTTTAAAATTCGGCACTTAAAATGTACACATCTGTGTAAAGTTGCAACATGGCCAAAAGTATTTATCCAAGCAAACTTTGTCTCTTTCAATATTTAATTACGTATTTTACTCACAAATGATCTTTTTAGATACATTAAAAAACGTAAAGTTTACAGGCAAATAAAATGTAATACGTGTATCCAAATGATAAAAATATACCCATATATTCTATTCGATGTTAACTGATTCATATATCAAAATATTCATAAAGAAAAACACACGCGTTCATAAAAAAATAAAGCAGATACACTCAGCAAAGGAGCATTTAGAACTTATTTTAAAGAGGGTGCTATAGAAATGTTATGACATGAATGCAGTGACCAAAATTATTGAAATATCCCCAGGACTGGTGGAAAATTGAATGAACACCTGGGCGCAATGGTCCTACATGAATGAAGGTGTCATTTAATAATTATACAAGTTTTTACATTGTTTATGACAATGTTCACAGGGTCTTACACCTATGTACAGAGGCTACAGAGTGTCTTGAACAACGTTAGTATCTTGTGTAGCCTCCTTTAGCAATTATGAAGTCCTGCAGTCGTGCGTAGAGACGATCATAAAGGTGACAGATGTAATCTTGGGGAATATTGTTCCAAGCTTTTTCCACATATTGTTGCAATACGTGGAGGTTTGATGCCGGTATTGCAGACCGCACCAAACGTCGTCCCATTATAGGGGACAGGTCAGGTGATCGTGCTGACAAGGGGAGATGACGAACACCTTCGAGAGCGCGTTGGGTAACACGAGACGTGTGTGCACGGGCATTTTCTTGCTAGAAGAGGATATTTTCTTGGCGTTGCAGGAACGGCAACAAAATGGGCTGGATGATTATCTGAATGTAGCGTGCACGGTTCAGTGTTCCCTCAACAAACACCAGAGGCGTACTGTCATTGCAGGCTATTGCCCCCCAGACCATGATGCCAGGAGTTGGTCCTGTATGACACTGTCGTATACACTCTAGTTGTTGCCGCTCTCCTGGTCGACGCCACACTCACAAACGACAGTGACTGGTGCCAAGGCAGAATCTGCTCTCATCACTGAACACCACTCCGCGCCATTCATCCCTCCAGTTGCGTCGTTCGCGACACCATCCGAGGCGGGCTGCACGATGATNCTGAACACCACTCCGCGCCATTCATCCCTCCAGTTGCGTCGTTCGCGACACCATCCGAGGCGGGCTGCACGATGACGAGGTGTGAGAGGAAACCATGCGAGCGGCACCCTTGATCGCAGCCCAGCGTCCAGCAAACGGTTAGTGATGGTCCTAGCTGACACCCTGGGTGCAACAGTGGCCCTAATCTGTGCGGCGGTCGCCGTGCGATCAGCAATGGCTGCTCGTAGTCTGATGCGGCGGTGCAGGTGGGACTCCGTATGCCGCTGCCGTCCGGAACCAGGTTGACGAGCACGTGCACCATCGTCGGACCACCGGCACCACCACAGCAGACACTTTAAGTCCTACGTGTTGGAGAATTCTTCAGGAGGATCATCCAGCCTCCGTCAGGCCCACAATACGACCTCGTTCAAAGACCTTTAATTGCATGGAGGTGTGGTCGTCTATGCCGTCTGTAGCATGTCTACAACGTTTGTTACAAACAGGCCAATGCTTGAAACAACAGAATACTCTTTCACCGAGTCAACTACAGTTGTATTGGGCTCGACGGTGTTATGCCTAGTACGCGGTTCCTACTCTGTCCACAGCACAGCACTGTTGATCTTTGCATGTACGACCCTCTATTNGCCGAGTCAACTACAGTTGTATTGGGCTCGACGGTGTTATGCCTAGTACGCGGTTCCTACTCTGTCCACAGCACAGCACTGTTGATCTTTGCATGTACGACCCTCTATTGGTGCCCCGTGTCCATATGGTGTTTCTACGCAACCGCTTTATTGGTGATCAGTTTTAATTTTCCACCAGTTAATATTCAAACACACGTAATAAAATAAGTATAGTTTATAACTAAATTTCTTATTTTTAACTANATTTTCCACCAGTTAATATTCAAACACACGTAATAAAATAAGTATAGTTTATAACTAAATTTCTTATTTTTAACTACTATGTAATCATTAACATTTCTATGTAACTTTTATCTTATGTATATTTAATTCGTCAAAGTATAAATACATATTCTGGGTTTTTGTTACTCCAGAATAATCTTTTCACGTTTTCAATGGATAAGTCATCA
This sequence comes from Clitarchus hookeri, assembly GCA_002778355.1. Lineage (NCBI taxonomy): Eukaryota > Metazoa > Arthropoda > Insecta > Phasmatodea > Phasmatidae > Clitarchus > Clitarchus hookeri. The sequence continues at coordinate 23,242 of NQII01010619.1, forward strand.
TTCTATCTTTAGAACAGTTGAAAAAATCTTGAAATTACTAACCATTATAAGATTAAGGTAATTAAAAAGATTTTATTTACAATTTTAACTTCATACAGACAATAGGAAATGAAATCCTTTTCCCGAGAGCAGTAAATGTTTATCTAAGCAATTTTCTTCCTTTCCCGTCTCATGGGGTGAGCAGAAGTAATGGCGTGTGCGAGGAAAAATTACATCACACTCGAAATCAGTTCATAATTTTTCTTTCATTTTCGTTTTTGTTAATTTTTTCTCTTTCGATCAGCTTGAATTTTCTATTTATCTACAACTGCTGTTACACTAGCAAAGAAATTCCTTTTCTTCGGTTTCTTAATGTTCTGACATCTGTTAGAGACTAGATTTATTGCTTGTTTTCCATTTTCTGAAATTCGTTTTGTACTTTTGAAATAAGTAGCTATAAATTTTCATTTCAATCAATAAATAACTAGTAAAAAATGGAAAAAATTGCATTGGATATCTGAGACCAATTTTTTTGAGAGTGGTTTCGAATTTATCGTTGAGAATTGCCATCATGTTGTGAAACCTTACGGAAGATAAGTTCTGGCACCGTTTGTTCACCAATATTTATAGGCAAATAGAATTTCCTGTGGCACAAATAATTCTTCTTTAGTAAAAAAATTATACGTGTCTGCACACACAGAAAAAAATTTTTAACTGTATTTTGATATGAAAATTTGTCTTATCAAGTCCTGGAAATGTCAATATGAATAAAATTATTTGCTCTATATATAGACTAAATTATTCTCAATCCATAATCCAGTTCCAAAAAAATAGGCATAATATTTATGGAACGTATTTATGCGTTTAGAATTTTAATAATTACTTATTAATTAGAAATATTTAGAAACATAGGTTGGTATTATGACGCTAAACGTAGTCAAACATCCGTAGACAAATAGGATAAACTATAGGGTGCACCATTATCTGTTAAATTATCGTGTTTGCTTTGAAAAGTTTTCAATATTTGGGATGGTATTGACAAGCCCAGCGACTAATGTTCAACCCATAGAAAATACTTTGTCCGCTACAAACAGGTTTTTTTAAAAGGTTAATTATATATGTATATATGGCAGTTTAATTGTTTGTTGTGAATACAAAGTACGACACATGCATACGAATCTTTCGAAAATGCCATTATACCTGTAGAGCCGTTGCAATTCGTTTACTAGTAGAAACACACACACAATCACAAACACACACACACACACACATATATATATATATATATATATATATATATATATATTTGTTTAATCAATTTTCCAAAACATGTGTACAATTTAAACCTAAAACGGTGAGAATTAGGCCAAATCAGTGAAAATCATTGGTAACTGCACGACTGGTAATTAGTATCAGATAACTTATTAATGTGATGGTTGAATTTCGCTGATTTACCTGTGATTTCCACTGAATGCCGAGAATTCCATTGCCATAAATCACAATTTCCACAGTTTATTTGCTTGATTCGCCAGTCGCAGTAACTTATCAGCAGACTTTCAGTGAACGTTATTTCACTGATAGATATCACTGATTCGGGTTTAGAGTGGTAGTTTGGTCTGGACGCTGCATGTAAGATTATTCTGGGACTGAAAGTGCTTTTGCATGAAAATAACTTGAATATTTTTTTTACCTACTGAGAGTCATGGTCAATTTGTAAAAACACAAGTTTTCACCTATAGTGATTTAGGAAAACCATGAGAAAACGGAAATGAGAANGTCATGGTCAATTTGTAAAAACACAAGTTTTCACCTATAGTGATTTAGGAAAACCATGAGAAAACGGAAATGAGAATGGCCGGACCGGAAAGCGAAGTCATGTCCTCCAGAATGGGAGTCTTAGTGTGTAAACGCTGCGCTGTCTCGCTCAGTCTCACAGACCGGATTATGAAGTAGAGTCGAAACTTTGGTGCAGCAAGATGGAGGTGGAGCAGTGGCGACATGCAGTGGTACGGGAAACGGTAGTTGTCTGAAAAAAATTTCCCGTCCAATGGAAACGTCCGCAATGTTCGCACATGATATCGCAGGCAACGAAACTGTTTAGCCGTGGCCTCACCCTCCTGTGCCACTGTGGACCGTGTTAAAAATGTGTTATAGTCTATTCGCGGTTCCTTCACAATGTTTGAATAAAACCTTGAACAATCACCTTATGTATGACGTGTTTGGTTTTTTCCTAGTCACGCATCATAAGCGTTTTATACTTATGTTAACACAAAAGTACCTTTTTACTTATATTTTATCTCTAAACTATAATTTTTAATTTACAATTAATATGAATTAAAACATTGAGAAAATAGATGTGTTGATAAAGTATAGTAATAAATACTTCTTAAATTAAGTACTTTTAAACTGGGTGTGCATGAATGAGTTGCGTTGTCCCTTAGGTGTAATTTTGTAGAATTAGTCAAGCTTTGTTTGGACGAGGCTCAGGAGTATCATGGAAGTGGTACTTCAGCGGGGCTTCAGAAAAGCAGGAAGTAACCGTGAATGGTCGATAACGTTAGATTGTCGTGTTCTGAAGGCGACGTTTAAGCATGTGTGTTTTTTGTTGACGCAGGTGTGTTCGCGGGGATTTCCTGAAGCTGTACCTGCACTTGGAGCGTGCCGAGGTGAACGAGTACACTCCCTGGTCCAGCCTGCTGTGCGGCGGGTTCTTGGACATCCCTCACGTGCTCTACTCCTCAGGTCCTGGCCTCATCATGGAGTTCCACTCGGACAAGCGGCCCAGCAACTCCTCCGGCTTCCTCGGACACTTCCGCTTCATCGACAGGAGTGAGTCGCTCCCCCCACATCTTCTAAAGTAGCTGTTGTGTCAAAACTAATATNTGAACATAATTTCACCAATCTCGGTACACAAATATTATTAGGTAAGGAAACCTGATGTTACATATTTCGACAACGCCAGGAACTTACTTTCTAAATGGCGACCATTTAAAAAAAATCTTTTACGTTATATCTCAGAAATTACTCATCCTATTTTCGCCAAATGTGACATATAAGTAATACTTTCATAGGTCAAGTAAACATAAGTAAATAAACTTCCTGACGGACTTATTTTCAAAATGGTCGCAAATGCAAATATTTAAGGTTTATTTGATATAACTTCCATACCATTTGCCAATTTCAACCAAATATCGTAGGATTACAGTATCTATTACAAGCATCAAATAATCAAAGAAATACTTTGTTCGCTATTTTGTAAGATAGTGCTTCATTAATTAATCAAGATTTTGTGTAATATCTGTGGAAACAATTACCTAATTCCTACGAAATTTGGCAATTGTGTGCTCTGAGTACATATAAGAAACAAAATGTTTCTAGACGGGGCATCTTTTGTCCTTCATTTTGTAAGAATTTCACACGAATAAATAAAAATTTTATGTCATATCTCGGGATACGAATATTGCTATTCTTACCGAATATGGCAAATAAATAGTACTGCGGTAGGTAATATAAACTAATATANTCGGGATACGAATATTGCTATTCTTACCGAATATGGCAAATAAATAGTACTGCGGTAGGTAATATAAACTAATATATTTTAGGTATGTCAGACACTTATTTTCGAAATTGCCACCATTTATATTTTAGTTTTGTATGTTATATTGTGGAAATCATATATTTAATTCCAACGATACTTTGTACGATGCTTATTTATATTATAACAATCAATTGTTTACACAAAAAATATATTTTGTCCGCCATTTTTTAAAGAAGTGTTGCTTGACAAATTTAAAATTAGTTTTCTCCAAAAAAAACAACAGATTTCTACGAAATTTGGCAAACAATTACCATTATGGCAGGCTATGTAATATGATTAATTTTGATAGGGTCAGATATACATGTTTTCAAAATGGTGGGCATATAAACATTTTAGCTCCGAATTTTTATCTACAAAACTGCCAAATAAATATCAACTTTATTTTGTATGGTGACAGTATCATTTATATCTACCAAAATTGTCTATACGGAGTCTTATTTTCCCGCCATTTTGTAAGATAGCCTACATGAAATAATATAGTTTTTATTCTGTATCCAGGGAAACAATCAAACAGATTCCTGTCTAATTTTGCGAAGAAGTTGTACTGTGGTAGGCTGTATTCATTTATATGGTTTAAGTATGTATGTCTCTTGGTTTCTGAATGGCGCGTATAGAAACATTTTGGCCTAGTGTGCTATATCTACGAAACTATGTAACATATATAAATTTATTTTCGGATATTTTAGCTACGACAATAATCGAATCTGATAATATATAAAGATTTTACTCTCCATTTTGAAGATCGTCACTTTATCAATGGATGTTTTATGCCATATCTGGGGGACTTATAAATCGATAAACATTCAGAGATCCTCCTTTGCCAATTTTTTTTGCAAAGTAGTGTCAGGTGAATAAACCGAACATTTGGTCATATTTAAGGAATAATTCTACTAATTTCCATAACATTTTCCACACATACAGAAGGCCAAGAATCGTTACATTATTTAAATTGTGTAAATCAATGATTTTTATAATGGCAGCCATATAAATATTTTTTTAATGTTTGTCATATCTATTTAACAATTTAACAATATCATCAACCTTTTTATCCTGATATTATCTGTTTCAAACACCGTGTACAGGTCCTCTTTTTAAGAAATTTTGTAAGAAATCCCCATTTAAGAAAATAAGGTTTTTACGCTATATCTCGGAGACCAATCAAACGATTACCATAAAATTTTTCACGCTAGTAGCGTTATGGTAGGTCATGCAAACTTGTGTTTTTTAGTGGCTCAGAAATTTATTTTCAATATGATGGTGGAGTAAATACTTCAGGTTAGTGAACCCTATAATTAAACATGTTAGACTGATTACAACTGAAGTTGATGCTCTGAATTTTACCTCCATGATGCAGTTTATTGCAAGTTAGTTTAATTTTATGAGTTTCTCTGAATACGAATCCCGGTTAAGTCACTCGTGTATTTTAATCGTCTTTGTACTATTTCACATGTTTCTGGTTTCATCTCCAATTGTATTGCTGTCAGATACTTCAATGCCTACCTACCACGTAAAATTTGAAGAATTTTACTAGAATTTATTTACACCCACGTAGAGGAAAGTAGGCTCATTAGTTATCAGTAATGTCTTGTTTAACTCAACGTTTTAAAAATGTCACTCCCCCTACCTTCATATATTTTAACTGGCACGGCGATTGGCATGCGCTCAGTAAAGTTCGCAACGACGGACGTCAGGTAGTTCTATTAATACTTTTATGCACAAATTAGTGAATGCTGGAATGATTTATTTTGCTTACTGTTCTTTTTTTAATGCACATATATGTCAGAACAAGCAAATTGGTAGAATATATTATTTTGAAACAATTCCACGGTTCGTAATGATCGACGCACCAATCAAGTGATCAGGACTACGGAAATATTAATTTAACGTATGATGTACGAATACACTATTTGCATACAAGTTGATCATTAGCAGGGCTTTGGAAACGGCTCAGTTTACCATGAACGCCCTACACTGATCTACTTTACGAACGGTTATTTTTATACAGAGAAGCACGTCTTCTAGGCCTCATTCATTGAGGTAACAAAACCAGTTATGTGTCGGCTTAGAGTAGAGCATGCATGANGAAGCACGTCTTCTAGGCCTCATTCATTGAGGTAACAAAACCAGTTATGTGTCGGCTTAGAGTAGAGCATGCATGTGATTCCTTTCTTCCAACAGCAGAGAAAATTAAAATAGCATCTGAAAGTGTTAAGAGGAGTAACTAAATTTTAGAGCNGATTCCTTTCTTCCAACAGCAGAGAAAATTAAAATAGCATCTGAAAGTGTTAAGAGGAGTAACTAAATTTTAGAGCAGAAATAATATATTCTCAACATTTATGGAATTGTTTAACATACGCTGACTTCGTTACGTTTAGTCTTGTAGCTTCCGAGAGCAAATACAGGGATATATTGTGTCGGCAACTACACATGCGACACTAACAATATAAAAAAAAAAATACCAATTGCAGAAAATGTAGCGAGAAATACTTTTGGTCAATACAACTAAAACCCAAATATGTGCTCTCGACATGTAGCAATAAATAACAAACTTTAAAATTACCCTTGGACGTTGACCCAAATTGACATTGTAAACAGTGTGATTGACGCCAGGAAATCTATCGGGAGCACGGCCTACAGACAAACGTAACTCAGCCGTGTACCTAACAACGATACATGGCAATATAAGAGTACGAACTAAATCCTCAATCTTTCGTGTTAGTAGTCAGGCGCCCTGACCACTTACAATAAATAATCTTTATTATTGAACTTAACCATACAAATATTAAGTATCGAAAATGAAACATCAATTACTCCTTTCAGCCAATTACTTTTACAGTAACGTGAAACGCTTGTCTCTTTAAAGAAAAATTCGTTTGTACTTTTTCTTGCTGTATTTTTTTACGTGTTTCATTAACAATTAATCATTTAGTGTTCAAAATTTAAATAGTATTCGTGATATTAGATTAAGAATCATTGATGCACTTTACTAAAAGTTATAAATAATAATGAATATAAAACATTGACGAATATAAAGATCCAACCTTTTCCTAGAACTCAACACGTAAAAATAGTTAAAAATAAGCATTAAAGAATTTTTAATCATGTTTGAAGGTAGTTGGTGGGAAATAATTTCCATCAAAATGTTATAATTTCAATTGAGTTTTAAGTTTATTTTATCCCTGTATTTACCAAAAATATAAATATAATAAATAATTATATAATAATTGCACAATTAATAAATTAATTACCGTTAATGATATTAGTTTGAAATGTTCCAATGTCATTTTTGAATAATTATATTGACTTTACGTTTAAATATAAGACACTAATCTCTATAGAATTCCAACGTTCCTAAGAAGTAACATCTGTATCATTAGAATGTGATCAGTGCTTAAGGATTTGCAGGATGTCTCAAAAGCTGACATTAACAAATAATAATGATGAACTCGAATACCTACTTGTTAATCGAGAGAAGGTATTGGTGGATGATTGGGTACCGTCGCGAACATGACATATGGGACTGATTTCAGTAGCTCAGTAGATTTTTACGTTCTTTAAATTCAGTACTTTTACTAAAATGTATTCAGTTATCCAGCGGATGTAGTCAATATACTCTAACAACATTTTATTAGCCTGGTGTCATTAACTTACTTCGGAATATACAGAATACAAATTACTGATTTTCAGGATTCGATGCTTCTGAAACGTATTTCATATTATTATATTATTGTGTTAAATTTTGCACCAAATTTGTAAAAAAAATTAAACTTATGTAGTTTTATGTGTGCTCAACAAACTTTGACTATTCAGAAATATATTATTTGCCTCAACTTACAAACTACTATTTAATAAATTTTTATTAAATCTGAACCAAACGTAAAGCATAAAACAAGTTTCATCTGTCGGGACCAAAAAAATTCTTTAGACTGCAGTGCACTGTAAGAAGATTTCATATTTAAACTTTTTAAAAATATGTTTTTCCTGGTAGCGTATACAACTTACGCTTGATGTCGATAGTTGTAACTTATGCAAAGAATGATGCTTTTAGTGGCAATGTTTAGCAAACAATCTCTAGTTGTCTGTAATGATATATAATGTTTCAGCACGAGTTTTTTTTCGCGCATATGTTTATTTCAGCATCCTTGCAATTTTGTAAGCCGCATAAGAGACTGAGTGTTGCTTCGTCACTCCATACGAGTCCATGCAACATGTAGCAGCCGGAATGTACTCGTATGTCACTGCAAACAGGAAGAAGCCATGGGAATGGTAACAAGATTGTATCGTGGAGAACGCTTTCGTATATAGGATATGCACTTGTAATGGAATCTACCTTTACTTACGCGCATTGATTTCAAATAGTTTCATGAACCGCACAAATAATACATTTCTACAGCGTTCTATATTTCTGCACTGAACGNCGCATTGATTTCAAATAGTTTCATGAACCGCACAAATAATACATTTCTACAGCGTTCTATATTTCTGCACTGAACTTCGATGCACCTACAAAGTTTGTACGTATAAAATAGTATACGAATTCTTGGATATCGCCTTTAAAACACATGTGAATGGCGAAAAACGATTTAAGGTGTGTTAGTTTTACACTGTCAACCTCTTACTGCTGTAGTTACTTGGCAATGTTCATCCTTTGGAGGTACCACTGCAAAACTGTGTAGTTGGCATGCAAAATATGAATTTATTGAGCAAACATCGACTCACGCTGCGTGCCGTCCCATCTGATACATACCACGTGAATTTACCGGACTCCATCTTGAAACATAATCCACCGTATTTAACTATCCGTTCTATTATTAGCCACTCTTTCTGAACCACCCCAGAGACTGGACGGCTTGAAATTTCCACGGTTATCTGTTAGCCGTTCCCCGCTTTCTCTGATGACTGCCTAGTCTGACGACAAAATTACTGTAAATCACTTAAATAGTTCTTATTATATGAAGTAATATCATTAGAAATTGAATACAAACACATTAAATGGAAAACGAAACCTCATAAAAAAAAGCCTAAAATATTCTATTCAGATACACGTACGAAAAATTCATTTCTAGGTATAAGAGTTCAATCAAATATTTCAATTTTAAGTGTAATATGCGTGCAGTTAAAGCAGAAAACAAATAATTAAATCGGGAAATTAAACTCCACTGATGGTATATAGTACAATAACACTATGTGAAAACACCAAGCCACATAGTCTATGTAAGCATCAACTTCAAAACGACAGTGAACAAAACTCTAGCAATGTATACAATTAAATAATATAAAATATTGTATAATATGTATTTTTTTAAATAATAATGATTATCTACAAAAAGTGTAAGATGATAAGACTTTATGTTTACACAAAACATCTGATAAAAACCTACAATTTTTAAAAACTATAAAATATTTTCATTGAAGTATTGAATAAAAGATTGCATTTTTAAATTGTATATGTCTATACAAAGTATAGATTCTGACATTTATTACACGCATGAATTGTATCTAAACTGCTGAGACGCGTAGGCGTATACCTTAAGCACCTTACGAGCCACGACCGAAAAATGTCCGCATCCCGGTGGAAATAGTTACGTCCAGCCTGAGAAGGGGACAGTATGGGATCTCTTTGCCTTAAATTGAAGTTGGATGTTTTATCTGCTAGCTCGTCGCCATTCTTGCCGAAAAATAGACCACCAACCGTCGACAAATGGGTCTACCGTCCAGCAGGGACCGCAGCCCGGCAGCCGGCTGTCTTTGTGCACGTCAACACTCATACTGTTGGGCGGAGCGAGTGTTGCCGCTAACGCGGCCGGCAGGGCGATCACGTGATTCATGACTGACGTCGCTGCTTCTTGATTCGTCCCCTTCCCCGAGTGCCAGCTTAGTTAAAAAGATGTACAATAATGAAGACAAGAAAATCGAAAAGACTGTTTTTGGTTCCATGCGCATGCGTCAAATTAATTAAAGAATTTAGATTGGGTAATATGCCATAACCCAACTGATTATGAAAATCGCACTGTTGTGATATTTCTTCCCCGTAGAGAGGGGGTGTACATTTCGTATGTATAAAATGGCCAGCTTGGGGCCGTTTCGAGGTATTCGGCTCCCGTCTGCGTCATCATGCATTTGAGATAAGTATTGTATTAAGGGACACGTCTGGTCGAAGCTAATATGGGCATTGGGCGCTCCATATTTTGTGTTAGGTTATTCATTATGAAAAATAGTGTATGCATGATTGCCTGATTTAGTGCATTTTCTTGTAAAGTATCAAGTATTTAGTGTGCCATAAATATATCCGGAAGAAGCCATGCGACTTATAAAAAATGTAATCATCCTAAAGTTTGATTATGCTTCTGTGATCAACTTTTATTAATGTTTTTATAATATTTTGGGGCACTATTTTTATAAAACTGGTTATACAGCTATTTTTGGTATAAATTAAGGCACAAAATTGTATTATGGAAAGAACAAAACGGGTTTTTAAAAATGAAATTGTACCTGCAATACATCTGAATGTTGAACGTAAAATTTTTCTACTATATGAAATGAAATTGAGTAACTTTTCTTGTTTCACTGGGTGTGTAAAGAGGGTCCTGTGGCAAAGTATACCAGATTTTCTCCTGTTCATCTAACTTATTCTGGTTTTGGATGAATGAGGAGTTTTGACCTGTTTAAGAGAAATAGTTTGAACTACCATTTTTCTTACTATTTGGTAACTGCTGAGTTGTTGGTGTTTGTTGGACATGGGGCGGTCACGGTGTTGGCACTTTCACACGTGGGGCGCTGCTGACGATACCCTGGGGTCACACTGCTCCGTAGCTACCGAATTACATCTTCATAATTGTTTTTGTAATGCAAGAATCAATTCCTACTATTCTCATTCCATTAAAGTTCCTCTCTCTTTCACAGTACTCCGCATCAACGTCTTGATGAAACTATATCCGGAACATTTTTAAGTCGCTTTTATTGAAAGCATATACAATGGAAACCCTCTATACACCGGTTTTGTTGGTTCTGACTTCTCGCAAGGTGTTTCTTCCTCAATACCGCCTCGATCCGGTTAGAACACATTCCCGGTTATAGTTTCGTGAGGCAACTGCCGTTACCGATGGCCACGGTTCCATCCGTGGTCACAGCAGACTGGCGTTGCCGGGAAAAGCAGGTCGTCAGAGTTCAAGTCCGACGCTTTGCAGAACGCAGCCGTCTCCCTGCCGTCGCTAATGACGTTGTTCTCCTTCGCAATCTCATTGACGTCATGCATAGCGCAGGCAAGCCGGACACGGCCACGCGGCCGGGCAGTCCGTGGTCGACCGTACATCGTTCCTGCTCTCTCCAGCGCTGCCTGCGCCTAACTGCCGTCCTACTAACGAGCGTGTGTAGGCACGTTGTTTGCCGCTCGCCTCGCAGCAGTCACTCACTCTATAGGGCATACGTCAATTAATGACCTTTTTTTTTTAGTGCATGGTCCTGCAACTAGTGTCGGTGCCTGCGTCTTTATATGCCA
>NQII01010621.1:0-18761 GCA_002778355.1 Clitarchus hookeri
AAGTTACTTCTATGTCTTAACGTTGAATTTTAAAGTTTTTGGTAAACACTTGGGAATCCTGGAATTATTTCTTTAGCTTTCTGTTTTTTGTACATGCATAGAAGCCTAAGAAATACAAAATGTGTAAAATATTTACTATACTAATAACATCAAGGTTATACTTGACTGGCGTATGAATAAAGTGACCAGGCCCACGGCAACGTTAACTCTATGCATGGTGGAAGAATACACAATGTGTGTCCAGGTTGATCTTAAGCGGTGATTTCAGAAGTATTCAGATTACCGTTTACAGCTTTTATAGTCCATTCACGGTTACTTCCGACTGTTCTGAATCCCTGCTGAAGTCCTACTTTCAAGTTATTCCTCCGCCTCATATAAACAAAGCTTAGAAAATTACACGAAAGGGAAAACGCACCGCATTAGTGTGCCCTCAATTTAATAATATTGGACATAAGAACTATTTCATTCTAGGCATTATCAACAAATATATTTTCTCCCTGTTATTATAAATATAAATTACAAATGAATTACATTCATACATAAGTATAATACAAGTAAATGTTCAATATAACCAACATTAAGTTACTTTTATTTAAAAAGACGTATAAAATGTTTGTAGTACATGGAATATTTAGGAAACAACCAAACACGTCATTCATGAGGTGATTGTTCAAAGATTTGATTCAAAAAGTGACAGGAAACCATGAGCACACTACACTCTAAATTCGAATCAGTGGAAAACCATTGATTCGCTGTGCAATTCAACTACTCGAATCAATGAAAAGGGCCCCACTTAGAATCAATGGAAAACCACTAATTGTTTCAGTGAAAAATTTCACTGATTGAATTAGCGAGAGCCAACTGCAATGGGGAATTAAATAATGTGTTAATTAATTTTAGCCAAATAATTACGATAAATAAACATATTTATGACAGTTAACTATTTATATTGCTCAATTTACCGTACTTTAAAAAGTAAAAAAAAACTATCGCAGGAGACCCGCATTGAACTCGCATACCCTTTCCTATTTTGTTAAAGACCATTATATTACCATTTGAGCTACGAAGTCAAGTAAATAAGGTAGAGGAAAATACGTATTATATTTCCTCATCGAAAGCGTGTTGTTTTAAGTTATATGCCCTTACTTTTCATTTTTGGTTTGATTGGTACCGTTAGGATTGTTGAAACGAATAGTACAAAAGAGTAATTCTCTTCGCCACTTTATATGCATTTTAAACCTTCAAACAGTGCGCTGTGATGATAACATGATAACGAAATGAAAGACGTAAAAACGGAACGAAAGACTAAATGTTCGTCACCTCATAAACTGGTGTTTTGAAATACGTAGCACATTTTAGAAGTATTTCGTATTTGTTTTATTTGTTAAGTCGATGTTATTTCACTTGATACAAATGCTTGACGGCCAATTTTTACAAGCTGTTTAACTGATACATCAGTTGAAAAACAAATCACGGAAAAACAGTTAAAAAAATTACTGATGAATCAGTGGAAAATGTCACTGAATCAATAAGTGAAGGAAAGCATTTTTTTTTCACTTATTCATAATTTAAATCCATTGAAGTGACAGTTGCATCAGTCAGATACTGTTAACTGATTGAAACAGTAAAATTCTCACTGACTCAGATTTAGACTGTAGAGTTCACGTTTCCTCACTATATTCCCGAACATGCGATGCCTGGCAGGGTCTCGGGCAAGTTTAGAGAATGCCAGGGTTAAATCTGGAAGCGAGGAGAAATCTGCAGAGTGCCGGTTGAAAAAGCTAGAGGCGTGATTGTGTGCAAGGCGGCACGTAGGGCCTGGACGAGGGAGAGGAGAATCAGGACAACGAAGGATGAAGATCAAGGTGGTGTAGAGAGGAATGGGCGAGAGAGACGGGAATGGGGCACAAAGGCCCCGCAGGTGTCGCGGAAACAAAAGAAGATCGCTAATGAGGGCGCGCGCGGCAAGGAGAAGGCGACAAAGTAAGTGTCTGGCGCAATACCGAAAAAAGGGACGCCGAGGAAGCGTGATGGTCGCAGAAGCGTCAAGGGTTTTATGGGGGGAGGGGAGGTTTGTAACGCGTCGTCGGTGCAAGACGCAGCCAAGCGGATTTCGCTGATTGGCCGAGTCCTTCCTGCCGTCACCTCGCCCTGCCAATAACAGAGGCCAATCTTGCTTCTGCAGAGGTGAAGACTTGTCTGTTATAAACAGCAGTGACTACGCCAGCACCAAATCACCGTGTAGGCAGCTACTACAAATGTACGTTTCAACAAAAAAACTACAAATATAAGGTGCAAAAGTTTCGAGCAGGAAAACTATATAATATAATGGAATCTGTGCATCTACGTAAATATTTTGTTTGGTTTTAAGCCGACTTCAAGTAAGCGCAAACGATATGTGCGAGTAGAAAATTTATATTTCTACCTTTTAAAAATGCGCTAGTTACATGTGATCTCAAAAGGAAAACATTTCGTCTCTTCCGAAATATGTTTCTGTTATCATGATTTTCCTGCAATATTTTTGGCAAAACTTTCTGATAAAAATTATAATATAAGCATATAATATAAGCATATATAATATAATATAAGCTGCCCGCCTAGTATGAAAATGTAGGCAGTACTTGCCAAAAATATTTACTAAGTTGTGAGGCAAACCGTAGGAAAAGCTGTGTTATTAATATATAAATTTCTTGGTGCATATAAATATGGAAACAATTTCTGGAATATATTTATGTAGGCTACTAATTCATAGTCTCTCCGTTTAATTTTGTTAGCAACACATGCGATTCCCTTTGTAATAACCATGTTTAAAGAACAGGACTTAAATATGTGTCGATGAATGAATATGTGTATGTTGCAAAGTACTGGTATAAGACGCCTGAGGGGCGTATCAGAGTTCGTAAAGGATGGAGGTTTTAATAAATAAAAAATAACTAAATTTGGTATTAATTTATCCACACAGCTATTATTTACAGCATTAATATATCTATCTCCACTATTACTAATTTTTTTCTCAATGAGCCCAGTATTTAATATCTACCTCAACACTAATTAAAGTCTTTCTCAATGTCTCTGTTTGGTTACAGTCAACTAACTCACACTCATCATTAACGTATGTTCAGTATGTATGTTGCTATCATTTGAAATGTTTTTCACTCACACATCCAGTCGAATAGTCCAGCCCACCAGTCGCACCCTTCACTGCACCGATACTCACAGTTACAGATTTCCTCCCGCTGGTGAGTTCCGGCGCCAAGTGTAGCTCTTTTGACTCGTCGTCTAATGCTTAAGGCCGCACAATCTCCCAAACTCCCAATTCTCTTCAACTCCCGAGTCGGAGGCCCCTCGCACTTTTATACTATCGCTGGCCTTTATCTGGAAGGTTCGCCGCATCCCAAGACACGCGGAAAGAAACCAGTTCGAGTTTATAACACTGCTCCCTCATCAAGTATGTTCGTTCCGAAGAGAGACTGCAACATCAGGGACTTCATAGAGTGCCGGTCGGTCGATGTGAGCAGCCTTCGGCTCCGCCCGAGAGCCTTGGCGACAAATCCGAAAGAAGATGTAATTGACTTTCTTCAGGATCCTGTAGGAGCCTTACCAACTTTTCTTTAGATTAGAGTACCCTATTCGCCTCTGTGGGTTGTACAGACATGCCGGTCGTCCTTCTCGAAATGCATCGCCCGATATTCATCTCTTACACAAGGTCTTCATTATGTCACTATATGGTCATTCGTGCTTTACAGAAGGACTAACCCTTCATACCGGTTTGAAAAAATAATGCAACTGTAGTATTTCCCCTTGCATCTTCCTTTAGACTAAGCCTACGAATCTGAAAAGTGCTGGGATTTGCAGTGGATACTGCGGGTTGTGGCCGGATCCTCGTCTGACGTACCCTGAAATACTGGTAGCTCCGGTCGACTGCCTCAGTTCCCTTCTCGAGTTCACACAAATTACTCTTTGCCCCCCGAACCACTTCCTCCATGGGACTGATATCCTCAGAGCCACTGCTGAGAGGTACGATCATATCATTCGCCCCATATAATATGCTCCTTTTCACTGATATGTGGTGTAATGTGCGCAGATCGTCTGGGCAGCACTCGCAAGTAATCATGCGTATGTTTCAACTGCTTTGTGAGGTGTGAAACTTGCTGCATCAGCTCATCGATGCGGTGTCTCAGATGTTGGGCAAATGCACGAAACTCACAAATTCTTCACACAATTTCTAGTATGTGTTCATCGAAGCCATTTGTTTTTCACCTCGCTGCCTTTTTCCTTATCTTGCTTCTGTTTTTGCTGCTGCTGTTATGGGAAATAGGCTCTCAGGTGCCNTTCACCTCGCTGCCTTTTTCCTTATCTTGCTTCTGTTTTTGCTGCTGCTGTTATGGGAAATAGGCTCTCAGGTGCCCCAGATGTCCACACAAAAATACTCCTGCCATTGGGGGGAGGGGCGAAGCTCCGTAGCACATGCCCTGGAAGCGATGTTCCTCAAATCCATCAACTCCTTCATTGTCTATCATGCTGTCTTTGTCGTCTTCTTTCAGCATCACTACCCATTCCGGACGTCGGGGTGCGGCACCCTGTCTTGCTGATTCCACCTCCAGTGCTGGGGCCAGGTTATCCTGCATTTTGTTGGGTGCAGCCAGATGTACTGCTTGCCGTACTTATGAATCGGCGATGACATTTATGATGCGTGCCTCCTCAGAGTACCCTTCCAGAGATAGTTGAGACTGCCACATGATGTTNAATCGGCGATGACATTTATGATGCGTGCCTCCTCAGAGTACCCTTCCAGAGATAGTTGAGACTGCCACATGATGTCTTGACATAGCTCCTGCAGTGGCTTCCCTGGTCACTGGGTGCGGCTTCGCAGCTGAGCATGGTGGGCATGTCACAGGTACCGGTCGCCGAAACATAACTCCAAGGCCGACACTAGTGTGAGGTACTCCAGGCGATGTCGCTCTGACCGAGATTGTATTATACTAAGTGTAGGACCTCTTAGTACAGACGCGAGGTAGTAAGTCCGCTGTTCGGCTGACAAGCCATTCAGAGTGGCGACCATTTCAAACTGGTGTTGTTACTCCCACCAGGAAGTCTGGCCATCATAAGAGGCAAGCTTAATTGAGGCCCATTTTCTCTCTCCTCGCTGCGCGACACGAATACTGCAGTTCTGCTGACTATCACCGAGGTTGCTTGATTGTTTATCACTTGCACTGCTTCCTCTCTTTTCTCGGCTGCCGGTGTGATTGTAGTGGAACTCCGTTGCAGAAGTTCCCGCAATTGCTTCTCTGCTGTACTGATCTTCTGTTTCAATTCATCCTCAATGCTGTTCATTCTTGCGTTTACACTGTCCACTACTTACTTTACAGTGTCCATCCTTTCATTACCCCAGTTCACATTTTCATTTACACTGTCCATTTTTTTTCCACACAGTCAATTCTAGCATTCACTTACTCGCTGATGATTTATATTCTCCTATCTACGTTATCTATTATCTTATCCACTAAATCACTTACATTTGTTATCTGGCTATTTACATTCTCGTTTACTCTATATATTTTGTTATTGACATCTTCTCTCAGTCTCTTTGCACTGGCGCTCACTTGGCTACTTAATCTCTCAATTAAAGGCCACAGCGCTTCCCATTCTGCAGACATTTTCATAAATAATATTCACTGCGACGGTTGAACAAAACAGTCTTAATTATTTTTGCCTATGGCTGTTACAATTAATTAATCTGTTTGAATGTTGCCTATATCCTAACTTTATTTACAACGAAATACCTCCATTCCACTTCTCACACCAGTGTTACAAGACACTTCAGAGGTGTATCCAAATTCTTGAAGGATGGAGGTTTTAATAAAAATAAAATAACTGAATTTAATTTTAATTTATTCACAAAGCTATTATTTTCAGAATTATTATCTCTTCACTATTAATATTTTAATTTTTCAATGAGCGCTGCAGTTAATGTCTATCCTATCTCTAATTAAAGTTTCTCTATGTCTGTTTGGTTACAGTCAGTTAACTCACACTCATCATTAACGCATTTTCAGTCTGTCTATTGCCATAATTTCAAATGTCTTTCAGTCGCTCCTCCAGTCCAATAGTCCAGCTTGCGAGTCACACTCTTCATTGCACCGATGCTCGAAGTCACAGATTTTCATCCCGCTGGTTACTTCCGGCGCCACACGTCGCTCTTCTGGCTCGTCATCTATCGCTTAAGGGAACACAATCGCCCACACTCCTGACCCATTCACTCCCTGTCGAAATTTTATACTATCTCTGGCCTTAATCTGGAAAGTTCGCCGCACCCCGAGTCAACAGCGCATTAATGCGGACTTAAAACATCTGACACCACATCACATAGATAGGTAGTGTTATTTCACATAAAAACGTCCAAAACACCAAGAGTAGTTTCCATCTTGGGTTTGAACACCTGTGCTCAAATAAATTTCTCTACTTACACAGAAGTTGCTATGGTCTCTACGAAGAAGCAAATCATTTAGTATGACTGGGTATTTATTTTATACACTTGCTTAGTGTGAAATTACTGTTGTGTGTCAGTTCTTGCGCTGTATTTTACGTCGACGTAATTACTTTATACTATGGCGCAAGGTGTCACACCAGAAATATTCAACATCAATTAGTGTTATGTTGGTTATCCATCATCTCAACACGACGTTGCATTGTACTGTATTTTATACTCCATTCAATTACTTGTTTTAACGCTTGTTTAATTTAACCATTTCCGCAGCTTATAGCGGAGTCTGAGATTTTATTGACAAACAGCTGATCGTTATTTTAGTGTAATATGCTCTGGTAGGTTGGTGCCAAAGCTACCTGAATAGCTCAGGCCGCCTGAGAATCTTCGACGGTCCAAAGCTGCAGCTGAGCGACATGGAGAAAACTAGAATCGTGAACACATGAAATATCTTAGGGAGAAATTATGTAAAGTCTGTGTGACACAATAGAATGTTCCGTACAAACTCTGGCACTGATTGTGGTGGATATGGTGCTGATTGTGGTGGATGTGGTGCTGATTGTGGTGGATGTGGTGCTGAATATGGTGGATGTGGTGCTGATTGTGGTGTGTGGTGCTGATTGAGGTGTGTGATGCTGATTGTGGTTTGGTGCTAATTGTGGTGTGGTGCTGATTGTGGTGTGGTGCTGATTGGGTGCTGGTTGTAGTGTGTGTGTTGCTGATTGTAGTGCGTGTGGTGCTGATTGTGGTGCATGTGGTCCTGATTGTGGTGTGTGGTGCTGATCGAGGTTGCATAAAATCAGTTCCACAAGATTCAGAATGTCTCTTTAAAGTATTATTTTGGGGAAACTGTTGTTGACAAAGTTCGCACAGAAATGTTATACTTGAACTTTTCATCCTGCTGGTAGTTGCTTTATGTCTGTGCACACTGCGTAAAGCTGCAAATGCTTTACAGCAGAAGCAGAAAACCAGATGAATCGATAGCACTTTATGTCCATTCTGTTCCAAGTCTAGAATGAAACTGCAACAAAAAGTATAAAAGAAGACAATTTACAAGTTGTTAGTTTAGTTCACCGTAATGACTCGTAGAAGAAAGATCATATCTGGAAGACGGATCGGCTAATACCCTGATCAACAATCTACCTTTTGAGTTGCACATTCCCAGATACAAATTCTGCAGGCTGGGAACCAAGTTAACTAAAAGTCTCGCATGCTGTGTCCCGGGCATCAACATGCTGGATGAAGTGTGCAAGCAATACTATATTGCTTATTCCCAGCACAAGGATCTACAAGTTCGGCACCAGGCAGACAAGATACTCGCACAGAGGGCCGAAGTGATAAGAAAATCTTCAGACACCAGAATCGGTCAAAAAATATCAGCGTGGGGCGTTTCCAACATAATGAAGGCCGAGGTGAAGATGGGCATGGGTGCAAATAGTAAGCGGAAGGTGCAAGTGAAACGAAAAAATATTATAAAGAGAAGAAAAGTATGCAAGACGAAGAAAACATATACCAGCGGATTTTTATACTACTTTCTCCGGCACTCAGGGCCATTTTGGGCCTAATCTGAGCCACAATAGGTATCGTCCGAGCCGTCAACACAGCATCGAACGAACGAAAGCAGTTGTCCGAGACTCAAACGCAAAATGCAAATATGGAAGCTATCACCACGTGTACAAAAATGGCCAAGGCCTCTACCTAATGCCATGCCCATTTTGGGAGGAGGAGGTGTGCAAAATCGATGCAGCAGTAAGAGGCGATAATGAAATCTCTACCGAAACAGCAGCTCACTAATATGGATTTGGAACTGTTTGCACGCTGTTTGAAGATATCTAATTTCAGAGGAGTGTTTATGCGATATACTTTGCCTCCTAAACCCAAACGTGACGAATCTGTCATAATCAACCTGGACATGACAGCTGGGCATGGTACACATTTGGTAACTTATGTCAAACGTAGTAAATGTGCAGACTCCTACAACAGTTTCGGTAATTTGCATCCACCACCCGAACTGCGACTGTACCTGAAAAATTGCAAACAGGTTTATAACTACGAGATGGAGTAGATGCCGAACATGTGGAACTGTGGAAACGTGTGTCTTCGCTTCTTTGTTAGTTCATACAAGTAGTTGAAAATAATGGCTATACATGGACCGTAACCCATCAGTTATGTCGATATTGTTTACCTTGACCGGTCGTAGCTCCTAGCTGCGTGCTGTACACATTCCTCCATCGACCTGGTGTGGGAATGGTGAATACGTTTTTTAATTTGAAACCTACAATGCGATACCGAACATCGATGAAAAAACTGCAAGATATATCTCGTGAAAAGTGGTAATGTCTCCCGCAAGGTATCATGGCCTTTTGGCTATTACCAAATAGACGACATTGCAAGGTACATCGAAGAAGTTGTCTCCCGGCTTCGAAATTGAAATACGTGGAAATTCNTTACCAAATAGACGACATTGCAAGGTACATCGAAGAAGTTGTCTCCCGGCTTCGAAATTGAAATACGTGGAAATTCCAATACCTTGAAGAGTGTAAGCAGATGTAGAGAATGTATCGACTTTATGTATCCGGATTCCATCAGAACGATGCTGGAGTGCGAGTCACTCATATACGAAGCCAGCAAAACTCACGACTCGTCACGATTCGTAAACATCTTTCCTGTTAATGTGATACGAATAAACTGCAATTTGTCGAGCGGTACATATTTCATTGGTAGGCCGAGCAATAAACTGCACGAGTTTACGCCGATGGTCGCTCCAGTATTTAAACTGGCCGTGGTACCACAAAGCATCAGTTACATACCTGTTGTCGCGAAGAGAACACACTAGGTAACAGTGACGATCGTCGATCAGCACAGAGAGTTAGTGAACTTTAGAAACGAAGAAATCAAACTAAGCTGCATTTGAGAAGATAGGAATAAGATTTACAGCGACCGGAAGAAATAAAACAAAGTACCACATCAAATCGGCTATTAGTACACTGCTGGTTACCAAGGTGTTAACACATGCCAACGATATTTTCCTTCGCAGTCTTGGCTACGAGGTAGATCGCCATGGAAGATTACATAAACATCGACGAGCTGGTCATTTTTGAAAACAGCATCACAGAAGTGGAACTTCATGCATACAAGCCATTCCTGATCTGACCATACGCGTTACCATAGGAAGTTCGGACAGAGGTCCAACGCCAAGATATCTGCACTCATCCTTTCTAGTAATTCATAAGATTCAGGGGACATTGGCGAAAATAACGAGCAATAGTATTATCCATCTTATCTATCGCATAATATATGTGTCAAGGTAAACCAGATGAGAGATGATGGCATAACAACTGCTGTCAAAAATTACCTCTCGCTCATGCCGAACGAGTCGTCTGCAGCCAAGATGGCAGGGTGGGGAATCGAAGATGATTACAGTATTCGTATGTACACTGGAGGCAAATTAAATGTCTGCATAATGCTGGCGATTTTTCTGGGATTCACCGAAAACTACAAAATAATTATCATCAATTCAAAGCAGGAACTGGTACTGCTCCTAGCCATTACATACACAGATTACATAATGGGTATGGGAGAAAACCTGGAAACAGTAGAACTAAAGCCATAGTCTATCGAATGGATGCTGCCTCACATTCAACTGAATCCTACCAAACGCATCAAGATGATGAGGAATGTGGCAGATGGCAAAAACATCGATGTGACTTTCAGGTCGTGGAGTCTCGAGACATACCCTGGACTGCCTGCAAGCCAGTGCATCAACTGGAATGTGCAGTCCAGCTTTGCCACCGAGAAACCGAAGTACATCATCGTTGGGCTACAGAACGGAAGACAGCACAATGTGAGAGTGAGCTGTTTGCAGTTCGATACTTGTCGAATAGAAAATGTAAAAATGTATTTGAATAGTGACAGCTACCCGTACGTGGACATCAAATCTTCGCTCAATTCCAAACTGCATATTATAGGCGCAACCAATCCACGATACTGAGCCCAGATACCTTCAAGTGTGTGGCCCCCCTCGTGGTGTTCTACGTGAGTAAACAGGACGAGCGTATCAGTTCGAATGTGATCGACTGCATTATCGAATACACTGCACAATATTCCTCCACGCACTTATGTTTCATGCCTGATCTTTCACGATCGACTCTCATCTTAGTATTGTCGAGACAAAGTCAACATACTGTCGTGAATGCCACAGAGTATATAAATACGATGGACTGTACGCGATATCTGTATAGTCATCTTGAGCATAGGCAGCAACTGGTTGTACTGTAATCGGCAGGGCTTCCAGTGCCAAAGCGGCTGCATGTTCAAAGAAATCACAGTTATCTACAATGGCGATGGAATAATGCGCGCACGCTCCTTCTGCCCCCTTATTTATGGAAACTGTTGGACCATAAAAGCAATAAGACGAACGACAGGCTAACAAATTACCACCACTGGCTGGAGTGTTACAATGGCAAGATTACTTACTATCAAGATGGGAAACGAGTTGCGCGAGTTAGTGATGCAGTATCCGCGAGGACCGATTTACATGGTGTGGCCCGAGAAGAGATATTGGCTGAGCTACTTGTGCAAAAATTAAGTTTAAATAATCGATGTGCAGTTCAAGTACGGGTGTCCTTCGCTGCTCAGACCCTAACTAGAAAGGCACATGGAGGAATGCTGCTCTGCAAATGGTGTGCCTCGTTCTTGGACCATGAATCTGCCACCTACAACTAGACAAGAAGTCACCACAACGTTGGTTCTGAAGAACATTTTTTTTTTCATACATGAACTGAGATTACATTTTTTTTGTTACGGAATTTTTGTATCTATCTGTAAAATAAATTTTCTGTGTGTATAAAACCATTTTATTAATTTTTTTCCCTACTCAACTCATAAGACTTAAAGAAAGGCAATATAATCGAAGGGGTAATATTTATGTAGGTTGAATTCCCACAGACGGACCTGGGAAGGTACACATGCCTTCAGGTTGAAACATGCAGTATGTCAGATGAAATGGGGAGGGAGTGAATTTGCCGAGGGAAGAAGAGAAGAAAGAGGGCTCTGGCGGCTGATGTTTGAAACATAAGTTATAAACACTATCTGTCCATAAATAATATATGTGTTTAAGTTGTAATTTAGTTGCCACTGGGCATATACGATTGATTGGTTTGGGTAGAGGGATAATTTGTTACATATGTCCCATGTTTAATTTGGGGAGAGGAGAATGGTGATTAGGTGAGGTTGGGTTTATTGGTTTGGGTTGTGAGGGTGTAGGGGGATTACATTATATGTTCCTAAATTTTTAAAATAATTTTTTTAATTTTTTCGATTTTTAATTATAGGGTGGGTTAGGGTGAAGGAGGGGTGCATGGTTGGTTAGGGTTGTTGTGTGAGTGTGAAAGCGATAGTTTATTTTTAGTGGGATATTTTCTATGGTGCTTAAAGTGGTTGTGTGAATGTGAGCTTAATGTTATATGTTCCTAGATTTTTAGTATTATTATTATTGTTTGCAACTTTTTTAAAATTTTGTTGGTGGATGGTGGTGAGGAGTGTTAGAATGCATAAACCACATTTAAAACTCTACTTCACTACGTTTCTCGGTGGCTGAGCGGTATAAGGCATCTACCATATTGGTGACTCAATGTCCATCAGTTCGATCCTGCCCTAATCCCAACGGTATTTTAAGCTGTGCGAAAATGAAATTCCTGCGCCTCTAGCAGCCAACTCTAGACCCAACATGGCAGCCGAGAGAGAGCAACACCAGCGCCCCTAGCAGGCGGCAGTTCAACGAATTACAAGTGCAAACAAGATGGCAGGGTCGAACGAAGGTGAGTAAAGGGGGCACAATATAGCAGCAATAAATATCATGACCAACACCAGCGCCCCTAGCAGGTGATGAGGGAACTACAGCAGACAACATGCAATATGGCGGACGAAGAATGTGCAAGAGAGAATATAAGTGGGTAAGAGGCAAGATGAAATGTCAGAACATGAAAAGAAAAATGTGGAATGACAGAGCAGGTGGTCACATCATCCAAGAAGCAGACGAATCCTGAATCCTGATGAATGATGCATGTGACAAAACAGGCATATATACACTACTGAAATATATTGCAATATACAGGTTTTTAGTATGCAAAATTATTTGACCAATAAGCAAATTCCGTTCTCATACAGCAACCATGGCGAGACAACTAAAGTTTCCCATTTTTTTGTCGCTGTGTCCATGGAAGCACCTTAACAGCACCTTTCAACATGCGTACCGTCAGCAACCGTTCCATATGCATGGACTGAGGAGGGATGCATGGCATATTCTGTACGAGTAACTTCTACATCTACGATTGTTGGAAATTGCGAATTTCGGCAAAGGGAAGGACCACGCCCGGGAAAGATATTTTGCTACACTTATCGACTACAGGCGAGCTGAGATGCGGTATCAAGAGGGATGCCGAACACCCAATCAACATCACAGACAATGTGTTGACAGAAGTTGTACATATTTAACCATACCGAGGGACATCGTGGGAGCAGTTTTTCGTGAAACGCAAGTGCTGGTGCAAAAATGTTATATATATGTCATTTGCAAGTTAGAGGAACAATTTTGTATGTACCTGTTTGTGAAAAATAATTTTTTAAGATGAGTGATAATAGCGGGAAAAAACGAATTTTATAGGGTTGGTGTACACTGTAATTACTGAGCCAAAAGTAGAGAATCAAATACCTAGTATGGATAATCATTCGGTTTAATATTAGCAAAAACTTAGGCAATACAGAAGGGTAACAAAGTCATACAAAAAATATTTTTAAAAATTGAGGAAATACAGAAGTGTAACGAAATCATACAAAAATAAATTTAAAAAATTTAAGCCATACAGAAAGGTAGCGAAATCATACAAAAGGAAATGAAAATGGGTTTAAATAATTTGGAAAAAATTTTTTTTGTAAGTTGTGAACAAGATCATAGGGAATGGGAACAAAAGATAAAGGAAGTAATAGTTCAAAAAATTTATGGGGTTGAAATAAATGAACCAGAGAGAGTGAAAAAATGCGTGCATGTACTTATGTACGTGCGTTAGAAGTTATACTTCTTTGGCGTGACTAAAATCAAATACATATATTGTTAAAGCCTGACACGGTATATCTTCGCCAAATTTTTGTAATAATGGGTTGATTGTTTCTCGAAATACGAGAAAAGATCCCTACCACGTTCACTGTCGAATTTCGTTACACTGTGCGGGCGCAAATTCCGTTGCACACTTAACTTTTACCCTCAACGCGCCAAAATAAGCGCAACTAAAAAAAAAATCTAATGATTTAATGTACAAACACCTTTATCTAACACTAAATGATCAGTGTGTATTTTCTATGCGAATGAGAATCTGGATTTTGAAAGGGCAAAGCAAAATGTTTTTGGAAAATTTTGAGGACCAATAAATAGCATGTACGAGGGCAAAGGAATGTTGAATTCATTGGTGTCGGAAAGGGGGCGGTGGGGGGCAAACAAACAACAAACAGTAAAAAATAGTACAAATTATAAGAAAAGGGGATGGGTAAATTTTGTAGACACACGCCAGATAACAACAGCAAGAGATAAAAGAAAAGAATGAAAAAACTCGTTTGGGGGTTATACAAACAACAGGGACAAACATGCAAAATTAAGGCAAAATGTAGAAAAATGGGATGGGTGAACTTGGAATATTTACACAAAGTGAAAAGGGCAGTGAGGATAATTAAAAGAAAGAAAACATTGTTCGTGTTTCGTGGGTGGGGGGTCAAACAAAAACAAATCAAAACATGCAAAACTGAAATAAAATTGAAAGAACCTATGTATGCTTATTTTGTGAAACACACAAACACAGAAAATTATTAAGGGAAAAGAAAAGAATAAAGAGTGTTAAAGTTTAGATATCAGAGAAAAGAAAAAATTTCAAACACTGTATGGGGAAAATAGTGAGGAAAAAGAAAAGAAAAAGGGAAACAAAGAGAGAAGGGTAGAAAGTAAAAAGAAAGAAAGAAAATTAATGAATAAATGCACACAGTATACAAATAGGGATAGAAAATTAAGTATAAATTACTTCAGATTTTTTTTTATAAAATCTTAATGTAATAGATATAAGATTTTATTTTAAGGAAGTTGTAAAATAATAATGTTAGACAGGTAGTTGTTATGTAAGGAAAATTTTTTATACATACTGTGAGGACAATAGCTTAAAAGAAGGTGGAGAAATTTTAAAATAAAATATGAATAATAATGATGAATGGCAAAAGATAATACAATAATTATTGTTAAGGAAATAGAGAAAACTTTATTTAAAAAGTTTACAGAAAAATTTTAATATTTATTTCAAAATGTAAGGGAAATTGATGTAAGTTAAACTGAGGAAATTTGCGTTGTTACATGTCAAAGGAAATATGACAAATGTGGAGTACATAAACTGTAAAATTATGTAATATATATTTTTTTAATATATGAAAATCCATAAAGGGTAAATTTTTTTAAATATATAAGGATATATACACGTGTAATTTTCATACTACAAGATTATTATTATTATAATGTTGCGGATATTTTTAAAAAATTAATTGTAAACAAGTTAGCGATCAGAAATTGAGTAACACAATAAGAAAAATTATTGTTGCAGACATTTATTAAAAATTAGTGATATTTTAATTGTTTTGATGTAAAATTTATTGTTTTAGTCTAGATAAAATAATGATACGATGTTTTGTGAAAGGAGATACGTATAAGTTATGTAATATTGACTTGTTAAGAATGGATCAAGTGTTTTCTGGTGTGAAAACAGTAATATTTAAATTAATACGAAAAAGGACCTTTGAAGATTATTATAAAGAAAACGAAGAAAATGACTTGATAAGTGAGACGGAAAATATGCTAAGACAATGTTTTGTTTTAAATTAAATGGGCTGTTATATGGTTGCAATATAATAAAATAACTATGAATTGCTGACAGAAAAGACTATTAAGAATTATAATAAATGAGAGAAAAAACTTATTAAATTATATATAAATTTTTTTAGCAAATATTTAGTTTAATGTTATTGTGCTGTTGGAATATTTTTACGTATATATATAAATGATTGTGATTTTTTTAAATTTAAATATAAAACAATGTTGCAGCTATTCTAAAAATAATCGCTTTGGTTTGTTATGTATGGTTACAGATTATTTGGATATGATGACAATTCATTTAATTTTAATTTACCGATTAGGCTTTATTATCCGATTTAAACTAAGTGCAGTGTAATTTTTGGTTATATTACTAGTTTGTTGATATAAATATCATTTAGATGTTATATTTCATTGGTTGTTAGAGGGTTTAACGTATTGTTCATTTGTCCCTAGAAGGTAGGAAGCATTACATGCTATAAATCACGTGCGGTTAAAGAAAAATATAACGAATAAGATTTATTTATTGTGTTTGAGAAGAAGAGGTAGTTATTTATTAATTTGTTTGAAATGACGAAAAAGAAAATAATATCTTGAGAAGCTGTAAATTTCGACCTGATTCAAACTGAAATGTTACAACTGGCGACCCATACATGTGCCGACTCTGGCAAAGGAAGGATCACGCCCGGGAAAGATCTTTTACTACACTTCTAGACTACAGGCCAACTGAGATGCGGTATCCAGAGGAATGTTGAGACCAATCAACATCACATAGGAAATACGTTGACGAGAACTGTACATATTTTCCCACACAAGGAAACATTGTTGGAGCAGTTTTCCATGAAACGCAAATTCTGGAGCAAGAAAATTTGTTATATTCTTTTGTTTTCAGGTTAGAAGAAATTTTTTGAAGTACCAATTTCTGAAATATTTTTAAGATAAATGATAATAAAGGGGAAAATGATTTATAGGTTTGCTGTACACTGTAAATACTGATTCAGAAGTAGAGAGTCAAACACCCAGTATCGAGATAATGTTAGGTTTATTATTAGCAAAAATTGAGGCACTACAGAATGGTAACGAAGTCATACAAAAATAAATGAAAAAAATTGAGGCCATACAGAAAGGTAGCGAAATCATACAGAAGGAAATGAAAATGGGTTTTAGTAATTTGGAAACAAATTTGAAATTTGTGAACCAAATCATTGAGAGTGGCAACAAAAGTTGAAGGAAGCAATTACTGAAAAACATAATGGGAATTGAAATGAATTAACTAGGGGGATAGAGAGAGGGCTGGGAGGGAGTATAACAACAGGTTGTTGTAATGTACAAACAGGGTTACGTAGCACTAAATGATAAGGGTGTATTTTGTATGCAAACGTAAATATTTCTTCAAAGGGCAATGCAAATATATATATTTTTTAAATAATGAGACGACCAATAAGATGCATGAACGAGGGCAAAGGAATGTTCAATTCATTGAATGGTTAGAGGGAGGGGGGGGACAAAAGAAGAACAAACATTCAAAAATAGTAAAAGTGTAAAAAAACAGAATGGGTAAATTTTTAAGATAAACGCCCGGTAAGAAGGGCAAGGGAAAAAAGAAAAGAAAGAAAAACTAATTTGGGGGTTATACAAACAACAGAGACAAACATGCAAAATTAAGGCAAAATGTAGAAAAATGTGATGGCTAAACTTGGAATATATACACAAGGTGAGAAGGGCTGTCAGAAAAAATAAAAGAAAGAAAACATTATAGTTAGGGTGAAGGGAAAAGAAAGCAAAAGATGCACAACTAAGATAGGATTAAAAAACCGATGTGTGCAAATTTTGTTGAAACACACAAACACAGAAAAAATTAAGGGAAAGGAAAAGAAAAAAAAAAAAGGTCAATGTTAAGATAGCAGAGAAAAAAATAATTTTAATACTGTCTGGGAAAAATACTGAGGAAAAGAAAACAAAAATGGGAAATAGCGTGAGAATGGTAGAAAGTAAAAACAAAAGAATGAAAACTAGGGAATAATCGCAAACAGTGTGCAAATAGGGATAAAAAATTAAGTATAATTTCGTTTACATTTTTAAAAATAAAATACTTATGTAATAGAAAAAATCATTTTAATTTAACGAATTTTTAAAATAAAATTGCATTGAGAGTCATCTGAGAGGCTTAGATTTTCACAGCGGCTAATGTGAAAGGTTGATCGGCTCGGCTAGCTTCTTTGCCAGGTAATCCATGGCCAGTTACGTTAAAGTAGAGTGAATACTGCCTGCCAATGGTTTCTTGCGATCGATTTCTTCTTTGAATGAGATGTTTCCTGTTTTATCAGCGCCGTCGACTTATTTAGCTGTAATGTCTATATCACTAGCAGCACCTAATTACACCAGTGCAGTACCATAATGTCAGATTGGTATGATATCACCGACTTCTTCAGCTGTGACACCTACATCACTACCAGCATATACTGCCACCAGTGCAGCACCGTCATCTACAGATGGTACATTACCATCGACTTCTTCAGCTGTAAGGCCTACTAAATCTCTAATGGAGAAATCAAACTTTTCGGCTTAGGTACCTAGAACATAATTGTCATCATTACCTGCTTCTTTAGCTCCAGCACCTACATCTCTAACAGGTTCGTCCGAGTCTTTGCCTCAACTACTGCGTCGTCTTCAGTGTCAATTTTGTGATAAGACATTTTTACCGCAATGTAAGGTGACATGAACAATTTAATTGTGCCAAAAATCCCTATTGCATGTCATATTTCTGTGACAGGTGCGGTAGGCAGTTCGACCGTAGAGACCATTTACTTGACATACAAAGTAAAGGCGAAGTGCATTTCTCATCAGTACCTCGGTACCAGGCTTACTGTAAGCCGTCTCTTGTGAATTCGGTAGATGTCCTCAAAAGTGCAGTTACATACAAAACCCGCCCCGCACAGTGTGCCTGTGTTATAAATGTCACGATATTTTTGCATAAGGACAACACGAATGTGGATGGCGAGACGCTTAAAAGAGTGTATCCTACAACAATGTTGAATATATTGAGGTGCATATATCTGGAAGAATATTGTAATTTTTTTTGAGGGCATGAGCGACTCTATTAAATTATTTGAACAAAAAAAATGCTTGTGAATATAATTGTGTTTTATTTCATGTTAACCTAATTTTCTAGAGTAAAATTTAAATTGAAAAGTCACGGGAATTAAATAATTTTAATGAAAATGTATTGTATATTGAACCACTGTATCACATGTACAATTATATAATTCAATAATTTTTTTTAAAAAGAACAAATTAAATATTTAATAATATATCTTACAAATATTATAAATGTGAAAGCCTGAGTGTTTGTGAGTGAGTGAGTGAGTGTGTGTGTGT
>NQII01010621.1:21377-34176 GCA_002778355.1 Clitarchus hookeri
AAACTCCTGGCATTGAAACTGTAAGATAGCGGGTCCAATCGAGTGCGTAATGAAAGAAGGAAATACTATTTCGCCCGATACTTGTTAAACGAGTGGGCAAAAATTATTATTATTGTATCTTGAATTTGGTTATACGTTACTCTGTAAATATTTTTACCGGTATAAAATGAATGTAAATAGGAAAATAATATTAAAATGAACGCTTTGTTCAGAATAAAGATGATGTGTGTGCTGTGTTTGATCTCATCACATCGTTTTATTTGTAGCTCATCACACCTCACGCCGGTGATGCAAAACAAACACTACAAAATACGGTTGTGACCAGTTTCATTACAAAGGAACCTATAAGACTTAATCAGGAGCACAATACGCTAGAACAACAAATCCGAACTAAGGTTAATTAAATGGCGTCACGAGCTGTGACAGCATCTGTTTCAACGCACCAGCGTCCGAGGTGCATTGCTCGGGGCGGTTAGCTACCTGTCAGCAAAATTAGTCTCTCTATAAAAGTATTACATTTGCTCCACTCTGAAGGACAATACGTGACGCGAATGATTGGAATAATACTATTACTGCTATTTAACAGTTTATCTAATAATCTTCTGTGTACTGGATAACGAGACGAATACCTTTGGGAAGCAGATGGCGTGTTCAGCGACAAAGATCTTCAGCAGGCTTGCTTGTACTACTCGGTCAAATGATCTGTGCTGCCGGGTAGGGAGGGGGAGGGGGTGAAATGGAGAGATTTCGGCGGCTCTTAACATAGAGTTCTTGACAGCAGAAAAGTTTATGTAGCCGTCAATGTGAAAAAAAGGTATGTTTGACTCACTCAAAATTTAATTCTTTACACAGCCTGCCACAGTGGTAATTGTTTGCCAAATTTGATAGAAATCGGTTGTTTGTTCGGAGATCCCATAATTTCAAATTTTCAAGTGATACTATATTGCAAAATGGCGGACAAAAGAGATTGTGTGTACTAATTTGATAACTGTAATAGATAGCCGTTACACAAAGCTTGGTTGGAATTAATTATATGATTTCGACGATATAACATACAAAACTAAAAGAGCTATAGAACCTCCATTTTAAAAATTCGTTTCTGATGTACTTAAAACATACCAGTTAACAATACCTACCGCAGTACTACATGTTTGCCTTATTTGGTAGAAAACAAAAAAAATTTTCCCGAAATATGAAAAAAAAAAAACTTTATTTATTCGTGTGGCACAATCTTACAAAATGGAGGAAAAAAGAGGCTTCAGGTAGATATTTGATGTTTGTTATATATACTCCCAGCATTTGATGTTAAGTTTTATTGATTAAATGTTTTCGAAGATATAGCATACAATGCTAAATATACAGATCTCTGTCATTTTGAAAATAAGGGTCTGAAATACTTGAAACATATTTGTACATATCAACTGTAGCAATACAACTTGACTGCCAAATTTGATATAAATGAATAATTTGTTCCCCAAGAAATTACAGAATCTTTATTAATTCATGTAGCTCTATTTTACAAGATGGAGCACAACAGTTTTGATTTCTGTCTCATTTGATGCTTGTATTAGATACTGTCAACGTACAAAATTAAGTGGAAAGTGGTCAATGATATAATAGTTATATAAAATAAACCTTAAATCTTGATAGGGCCACCATTGTTAAAATAAGTGCCTAATAAAGTTTAACGACTCATATTTACCTGGCCACTCATATTTACCTGGCCCATCATTGTATATCTTATGCGCCAAATTTGGCGAAAATTGTTTCAGTAGTTTTCAAGATATAATGTAAAAGATTTGTTTTTACATGCGGCGCTTTATTTCAAAATGGCTGATAAAAGTGGTTATTAATGAACTTATATAATGATTGTAATACAAACCATCAGCGTACAAAATTTGGTTGAAATATACCTAATGGTATGGTAGTCATACCAAATAAATCTAAAATATTAGTATTCCTGCCATAAAAAAAATATTCTAAATAAAGTTTATTTTCTTCTACTTACTTTGCCTATCATAGTTTTACTTATTGGTCATATTTGAAGAAAATTGGTTGAGTGGTTTCCGAGATATAATATAAAAGCTTTATTTTTGTTGTGGCGCTNATTGGTCATATTTGAAGAAAATTGGTTGAGTGGTTTCCGAGATATAATATAAAAGCTTTATTTTTGTTGTGGCGCTATCTTCCAAAATGGCCGACAAATGTGTTTTTGTTTGGCTTATATGATGTTTGCAGTAGATACTGCCAGCGCACAAAATTTGGTTGACATTAGTAAAACGGTGTTATCGTAATGGCAAATAAACCTAAAACATTTGTATGGAAGCCATTTTAAAATTACGTGCCTAATTTAGTTCAATTACTGACATTTACCTGGCCAATACTTACATGCCAAATTTAGCGAAAATAGGTTGAGTTGTTTTCGAGATATAAAGTAAAATTTTGATTTTTTCAAGTAGCACTATCTTACAAAATGGTGGACCTACTAAAATATTTACTTCTGAATGAAATGCTTACAACATTCGTTGTTAGCATTGAAAATGTGGTTAAAATGCGTCAAATNTAAAATATTTACTTCTGAATGAAATGCTTACAACATTCGTTGTTAGCATTGAAAATGTGGTTAAAATGCGTCAAATTTTTTTCGAGATATGTCGTATAGCCCTAAATATTTTAATGGCAGCCATTTGGAAAGTAAGTGCCCGGTGTGATAGAAAATTATAAAAGCCAGGTGTTCTTACTGTGTTCTATATATGTACCGAGTTTCGTGAAATTAGGTTCAGACGTTCAAAAATGGAAAAGGGACACACACGCACAGATACACACAGACACACACAGGCATGAAAGTTGCCTCATAAACCTTTCTTCACTTCGGAAAGTAGGCTAAAAAAAACCTAAAAAAAAAAAACCTAAAAGAAAAAATTCCATTCAGACGCGGGCCTCGCAGTGGATTGGTTCCTAGGACCAGTCTAGAAGAAGATAAGATTCACGATTTTTAAACAATGTAAATGAGCGTGACACTATAAAATACATGTTAGGATTATCGGAAAATGTGCCACAAATTCAGTTGCTTTTATATTACAAAGTATCAATTTATGCCATGGTCCAGAGACGCTAGCCTAGGTGGTATCTCCCCTAGCCCATAATTAAAGTTCATGTGATCTTAAGCCATCAGATTTGGTGGGCGCACAATGATCGCTGAAAAGAACCAGGCTACACTAACCGTGACGCACAATACAGCTGCTAATCCATGATAAGCAAAAGTACAAAAGCGGAAAGCCCGCCCTTCTGCAGCATTTGCACCCGCAAGAGCTGCTGCGGCGGAAAGTCATTCGCCAGTCATGTAGACGAACCAAGCTAAGAAAGAATAAGAATTGACAAATAATGGCGTAGCCAAACGAAAATGACATTTGCAAAGACTAAGAGTTGTTCGGTGGTGTGTTTGACTAACATTGAGGGTTTGAGGATTTGGTTCAGACAGTATGCATTGGTAAAATAATTGCCTTGTTTCCCATCAAGTTTTCAAGCAACTGTAAACGCAGTTCCTCAGCTAACTCCCTTTAAAAAAATCCCTAAATTTTCTGAAATAAGTATCCTCTTTAATATCGGTAAATGAAAAAAATTTATTTTTATTAATATCGGAGGTCCCAAATTTATGTTCGCACTCTTTGCACGTCAAAAACACAAAAACTATTAAAGACAACCTGATGGGACTGCATGTATTTGACGCTATGAAGACAACTTTGATTGTGTGCGAGCGCATGTAGCCATTCTGCTGTTGTCAGTTGCGTTTGAAGTCATCCGTGGAAGCACTATAATTGTAGAGGAAATGCCAGAGGTGTCAGGGATGTTTTTCAGAGCAATGTTGGATTTTAAAACTGTTACAGGATATGTGAGAACATTACTTATGTGCAAAGACGATGGAGGGCAGAATTCGATGCTGTGCCTCCGTCATGTGTAACAATGACAACAATGCGACAAGTTCGAAAGGGATGGGAATATGTGTGATGTGAAGAAAGTATGGTGTGGCAGGATGTGTGAGAGAAAATATTTCGAAGGCTCTTAACATAGATGTCCTGAGAGCGGATGAGACTGAAATCAGCAGCGCCGGAATGAAAGGGCGCGGAATACGGGAGGCTCTCGACATACCCGCTGACCAGCGGTATCGTACGGCACGATTCCCACTTGCGAAAATCCGGAGTGAACCGGCCGGGGATTGAGCCCGGTTCGCCTTGGTAGGAGACGAGCAGTCAAACCGCTCACCCACCGTAGAATCAAGGTGTGGCAGGAATAGAATGACAACAGATGAAGGAGGTGTGAGAAACGTGTTGCACACATTCACGTGTACACCTTGGTAAATCGAAGTCCGTAGGCAAGCTGCGCGCGAGTCAGGTGCCAGTAAATCACGTGTCCATCACATTTTAAAGCAAGTAAAGTGGGGTCTCTAAAACACCACTTTAATTCACGCTACGAATGAAGTCGACCAAGGCGTGCCGGATTTTGTGAGTGAGTCGTGAACACGTGCAACGAAAACAACGAGCTTTTAAGTTACGTGACCGAGGCAACCTTCAAATTGATGAAACTGTCAACCGTCACAATTGTGTGTACTTGGTTGATGAAAATCCCTACACTGTTGTGGAGCAAGCACTTAATCTTCCTGGGTTAACAGCCTTGTGCGGTATGTCTGCCAGAGGACTTTTGGGGCTATTATTATTCGATGTAACTGTGACAGGTGAAATTTACCTTACCATGTTGCAGGAAAACACTGTGCCAGCTATTGACCAACTCTGACCAGAAGACGATTTCTTTCTCCAGCAGGATAGTGCACCGCCACATTACCATAGAGACATACAGTCGCTCCTGAATGAAACATTTGTTTGGAGGTTATCGGCCGACGAGGAAGTGTTCATTATTCACAGAGATCTGTACGTTTAACGCCGTTAGATTTTTATCTGTGAGGAACTCTGAAGAAAACTGTTTACACCAGAAAGCTAAGGACATTGGATGCCACGAGAGACACGGTTGTGTCTGCCTTTGAATCCACTCCCACGGAAACCGTAGCTACCGTTTGTCCTTCTTTTCTAAAGCGTTGCATACAATGTCTTGCTACTAATGACAACATTTTTAACATTTCCAGCTGTTTTTAGTACACACCCAACGTTGTCTTAATATCAACTATTACAAGCAGTCCTATCAGATTGCCCGTAAGTATTTTTCTGTTATCCATGTACAAAGGCTATTACTTTATAGGGCCTTATTGAATCACCACCCAGACATCTTTAACACAGAACTCATCAAGTGAACCACGATTACATTTAAATTCCGTCGTTTATGCTTAGGTGGTCCTAAATATTTTAATTATATATTATTTATCTACTTTGTCAAAGTGTTCGTTGCTATAGCTATGGTGCCAAAGTATTTTTGAGATCTCGCTTTGTCTATGGTTTTAAACTTTAAACAGTTTGATATTCACTCAAAAATTTGAGAGAAATGATTTTTTATTGTAATGCCAGTGTCTTTTTATACATTACCTGTAAAAAAAATTCAAGAGAAGAAAAACGAATGAAAATTAGTAAGTGGTTAATACCGGTGGGATACAATAGACAATATTCAAGAAACATTTTTTCTAAATGTTGACAATATTGGTAGGTGGATGACAGGATATCGAAAGTAACATGACACACATACGAAATCATTTGAAGTTAAATATGAATCAAATTTTAGTATATATATGAGAATTTTGAATTGAAATGTTGAACGATGCACATTTCAAAACGTTATTTAAACACGAAGTTGGGTTTTAGCTAAAGTGGTTTTTAAAGTGGAAGACGTGGCGCGTTTTGCTATTAATTTAAAATCCGACACTTGGTTCACATATGTTTTTTTTTAAGTTTAAACAATTTTGGCTTAAAGTTTTATCTGATTATTTTAATTCGAAATACGAGTGAACGACAAAATAATTTTACAAGAAATATTCAGTATACCATTCCAGTAACATAAGTTTTTATTTGAAACGTAGCGTAAGAAATGTATTTCGTTCATTCCAATTCATTTTTTCAATATATATAAATATAAAATCACTGTAAGTGTTAATTTTTTCTTTAGAAGTAATTTCTCTTACTTGACCTTATTTTTTTAAGATATTTCCGCAATATATTAAATATCAAGGAAATAACTATGGAACCTTGAAAAAACTTCATGTTACGCATGTTTTCCTTACAAATATTTTTCTACATTACTCCGTGTTGTATGCGTACGTGCGAGGGTGAGCAACATCGCCTTGGCTGTCGCATGGTTTTGTCTCCGTCCGCGCCCTGTTCCTGTCTTCTCCACCTTCTCGTCATCCCACCGCCCCTTGCCCGGTGCTTCAACCCTCAGGGCTTTTCTTTCCTTTCCCCGCGCAGAGGATGACTTTTGTTACCGACCCAGTAGCCGGTGTCTCTCGGCTGTGACCTCGCCCACCCTGGCACGCGACGGCCGGCGTTGCGAGATTGCCGGATTAAAGCTTCCGCACTACCTGGAGCTTTTTTCCACTTTTGAGACGGTGAAGCGCGGGAGCGATAAGGGCGACATAACCACGCACATCGAGTGCCCCATCACCGCTAAGCGCAAGGCTCATAACTGGCGTGCAGTGATCTCGTTGCTCTGCGTGTACCTATAGGACTTTCAGAGCTTACCCTATTATTTATTGGTGGAAAGTCTGTAGGAAGGTTCAAAGCAGGGCACTTGAGTGGTTTTGTATGTATCTTACGCGTATATTTTAAGATCTTGAAAGCACCCAACAGCCCTCGTCTCAAGTTTGTGTTCTTTAAGTTTATCATCTCATTGGACGTACGTATCATAGTTTGGTGGAAAAACGTTTATTTCACAAACTTTGCAACACAGTCCAAGTGGTAGGTAGGCGAGGACTGTAAGGTTAATCACTGGCAAAAACTATTGAACGCCTCATTGTCTCATCCGGGCATAAGGAAGCATCGCAATGGCCATGGAAAACAACAAAAACACGCTTCGCGTGTGTTCTCTTTCCTTAGAATTTTAAGCGGTGACTATAGGGTTTTATGGCAAAATATTTTCAGAAAATATAGAGTATTGCCGCTATAATCTATTCGCAGTTTCTTCACACTTTTTAAATCAAACTTTAGGAACGTCAACCCACGGGTGACATGTTTGGTTGTTTCCTAAAAGTGTCATATGTCACAAGTGTTTTATACTTCTGTTAACATAGAAGTACTTACTTTTTATTAAACTGAACTTTTATTTGTATTTTATTTACAAATTATAATATTACACTTAT
This sequence comes from Clitarchus hookeri, assembly GCA_002778355.1. Taxonomy (NCBI): domain Eukaryota; kingdom Metazoa; phylum Arthropoda; class Insecta; order Phasmatodea; family Phasmatidae; genus Clitarchus; species Clitarchus hookeri. Next base: position 28,672 of record NQII01010621.1, read on the forward strand.
AACTAACATGGATAAAAACAGGAAGAAAACAGGTGTTTTGGTAATGCCTAGTAAGAAATAGTTCTTATGCAAAATATTATTACAACGAGTGTTCACGAATGCGGTGTCCTGTCCTTTTGGTGTAATTTTATAGACTTGGTTAAGTTTAGTTTGCATGATGCGGAGGAATATCCTGGAAGTAGAACTTTAACAGGGCTTCAGGAAAGTTGACTATATATTTAAAAACACTGTTTTACAGAATAATAAATATCGCAAACAGAGGGACACTTTCAGCGACTGTTGCTGACACACACACTTTTTCAACTACAACATTAATGATTACATAACCAAATATATGAATAGACAAAAAACTGTTGACTTCAGTTTCTGTCCTGAATAAATACTTACATAAACATATTTCACAGTTTTTTTTTTTAAATAGATTAGACACAGTTCGAACAATGATACTCGTATAACAACTAGGCAGGCCCCTTAACGTCGAAGAACACGACGACAGGGAACATACGGGCTGCAGTGTTATATTTACAGTGTCACGCACAGCTTCCATTTCGACACGGCTGCAGCCGACCTAAACGATATTATTTAAGAGCGCCGGTCACCAAAAAATTCGTTGTTTTATATTTTTAAGAAATACGCTTTTAACTTGTAGTTATTACGTACAAATACTATTTCCTCGCATACACGAATTATAGACCACTTAATTTTCGTATTATGTCATGTCAATATTATAATTGTAGTGTGTTTGGGACGTACAAATATTAACTCGTTTACCGAAATAATATAATTGATGTTGAAATAAGATAGCATTACTTACTTAAAAAGAAACATTTTTATATCACATTATAAAATGTTTTGTTTTAAATTTTTATAAACCCCTCAACATAGAGAAATTTTTGCATATTATTTATTTGTAGTCGTGTATTATTTAATTAAAAAAAGTTTCTTAAAATTATTTAAAACATGACCTAGTTGAATATTCTGTAAATATTTCTGTTTATTTTCTTCATCCCACTAACACTAAAATTGTGATTATGACATGCCATTAAGCTAAATATATGCGATCTAAAAAAAAATTTTATGCTAAGAAAAAGTACATATTATTAAAGTCTACAAGTTTAACGGTATTTCGTACTAATATAAAACGTGTTAAATTAAAACGGGGAAAAAAATTATGTCACGTTCCAGATTATTTTTCCCAAATATTTCATTATTTTATTCAAAGAAGACTAAGAACCCTTCACAAAGCAAATACAAAAAACTTTTATCATTCTAAGAATAATGCATATGCACTTTTTTAAAGGAAGAAACGGCTTTTGCAAAACAGTAATAAAAATAAAAGAAAAATATTTATTTTATAGTTCACAAAGAATGCTTGTTTACAAGATCATGGCATCTGCGCTACTAATTAGAATTATTAAAGCATACTCTTTTCAGGAATTTACGTTTGCGTGCTTTCCGGACGCTAATTTAAAATATAAGGTTTACCGCAAACAGAATACGTAGGAAACAGGAGATGTGCATATAATTGAACTGCTCTAGCGTGTACCTGGAACGGTGATGCGAATCAATGTTCAAAATTCTCCATTAACGCAGTTGATCGGCAGTGAAGCCGCGACTCAAGATCAGGTGCGCTCGATGTCCAGATTTTCAGCCGGAAATATAAAGAAAAGAAATGCAAATGAGCAACCGGGCACACGTTTTTTATTAAACCAGTGCTCAGAGGAGAGCTGGTAGAGCGCTAATAAATCCGAAGGTGTTCTACATTAACGCACACCCTACTATTCCCCTCGGCCCATTTCCATATAAGAAGGTAGCCAGTCAGCTAATGGATAGGCTATCCTGAATAGCAGTGTTTCTTAAACTGTGCCTCTTTCTCCTCTCCTTCTTCCGGAAGTTCACTTGGGGAAGGGAATGAGATCAGAAATTAAATCTGCCCCAAATACATTACAAAATAAGACAATAAAAAGCCAGTTTGGCCTGAAAACGTTAAGAAAGACATAACGGAACAAAATCTACATAGTTTGAAACTCACTGCTTAAAAGGATAGCGGCACGCCGGTTCGTTTCGCTGTGCATCTNACATAGTTTGAAACTCACTGCTTAAAAGGATAGCGGCACGCCGGTTCGTTTCGCTGTGCATCTAAATTCTGTATGAAGAAACACACCAGGCTGTGATAATCAAGAGAGGAATTTTATTTAGCACTGCGCTATTTGCATGTCAACTGCATGAAACCTCTGTGACGTAAAGAGGTATTAATATAATATACGTTATAGGCTAGGATATTATAGGAGGCCCTACACTGCTTGCTTAAAGGCAGTGAGTTCTTGTCTGTACAGTTGACCGATTAATACTAAACGAATATTCACTCATTATCTTCACTGATAACCGATAGCAAAAATTAAGATGACAAAATAAGATTCCCATGGCCAATCAAACATAAAAATACAGCTTACCAAATATCTTGTTTTCGGGGAGGCATTTCTGGCCTAACGGCGAATCTCTGTAAACTAATGTGTATACTTTGACGAACATTCCGTAGTCAATAAAAGTATTTAAAGAGAAAAAAAACATATACATTTGTTTAGACAAAACACAAGTATTTTTTTGCCGTAAAAACCTACCACTTTATGAATAACATACCTGATTCATTTTTCGAGTGTATGACTATTACAGACAAGTAAGGAAATGAGGTGACGTGATATTGAGAGACTGACTTTGTCTAAGGTCAAGGAGCTATGCGATCAGCCATTACGAGCGTGTTGTCAATAAAAACCTTTTGTCTGTAGTAGGGAGACTAGTACTCGTAGAAATTGCCGCGTCTCGTAAGGTTTATTTACCATTCCTAGTCGATTACACCCAATGTCATAAAAATTGGGCATTCTGCGAAAAAAACCATTTAATCGTGAAAGTGTTTGAAAAGGTGCATAGAGGAAAAATATGCAAATGATATTAGTTTCGTTCCATGACACATGCACATGTGTTTTTCCAGGTCTTTGTTATTGCTCGTTTAGTGTCATCCCAAGTAGAAAACAACAAGCAGTTAACAGTTTGCCAACTGTTGGCAGTGGTGGAAAACGTTCGCGTTTATGACTGTCAGCATTTATTAAATGGTTGAAAATCAGGTCGTATTAAAAAAGTGACAGTACCTAAGTTTTAAATAATAGTAATATGGGCCAATTCTTTCACGATGATCGTTACATTTCAACAGACGATTGACAAGCAGATGATAATTGAAATGCTGGCTGTTACTCACTGCTGGGAAAATATAACCATCATGTTTATGTGCAATTTACAGCATACCAACTGTGGTTTAATGCTGGGAATATACAAGCAGCAAACGTGTAGGCCACTCATGGTATACCAACTGTTACTTACTGCCGCGAATGTATTAGTAGCATGCTAATGGGCCACTCGTGACATTCTACCTGTTGTTTACTTCTAGGGACACACAATCACCAAACGTGTGAGCCATTCATGGCATGCCAACTGTTACTTACTGCCGTGGATGTATAAGTAGCATGCTAATGGGCCACATATGGCATGCCAACTGTTGCTTACTGCTTAATAATAGCAGCACACTTACGGCCCTTTTGTTGTACGCCAACGGTTCCGTATTACTGAAGAAACATCATCAGCAAGCTTATATGCCATTCATGGCATGCCGACTATATGTTGTTGTGCAGTAGCAAACCGCATATGTGAATTCACTTGATTTGTATACTTAATGTATATTTGAAGTAAAACTATCATGTGACATTGCTACTAATAGGAAGAAATTTTTTTAGATTGGAAACATGCAAAGCATAACACGTAAAAAATTGCTTATTTTGCATTTTAAATTCTATCTGAAAGTAGCCCAAAACTAAAGTATTAGTCTTCTGAAAAAATAACATAGAAATCCCAGTATTGACTTGAGAAACTAACATAATTGTGTTTATAGCAAAGATTATAATGCAACTTGTATGCATATAAATTATTTATATTTACTTAAAAGGTTTTAGATGAATACGTGGTAGAGTAGTTACAACCATTCTGACTGTGAACGAACGGTTTGTAAGTTCCGTTCCTGGTTCTTCAAAATAAATTTACTAATTTTGAAATAATGCTGAAATATATGAAAATGGTAAAGAAATTAATGTTATTTGGCTGAAAAATAATTACTTATTGGCTTTGAAAATGCATGGCAAGTTGGTTCTATGTGGGTCACAAGTGGCCGATAGCTGGGCCATAAGTGGCTTGCCAACAGTTGGCTGATAACATGTGGTTTACTTACGGCCGGCCAAAAGCAGAAAGCCAGTGGGCCACACTGCTTCCACACATGGCCCACTGATGTTGCTGACATGTTTGGGATGCAGTTGATTGCGCAGAAGCGGGCCACTTGTGGGCAGATTGTATTTTGCTACATAGACGTTACCCGAACAGTGGCCCAGATGTGGCCAACTGAAAGAGGCATCATGTGGGTCACAAGAATCTTCGGGTGCATTACAGTGGTTGACTGAATGTTAATTGATTATAGATACCATATGTGGCCGCCCGTGTACAGGCAGATGTTCAAAAGTCGGCCAAATTACTTTTTCTACTTGGGATAATACGCTTATAAAAAGTCCTCAAAACAGAGCATATCATGTGATAGTCACGATAACTGCCACGCATAGTCAGTGAGTGAAAGGTGTACTGCAAATAAGCACATTAAAGCTGTGCTAATAAATAAAGGCGTTCGGAAAAGCCCTGATAACAGAGCTGCAAGAGGCAAGGCATACGGCATGCCGAATTACTCTTTATGTGAACTGCTCGGACTTCACAGTCAATGTGTATCAGGAGCAATGAACACGTGAAAATACCACACGTGGTTTTGGACGACCCCTCCAGATTACCAGCAGGGAGGAACGAACAAAGCCAGCTTCTTTCTTGTTCACCATACAGCAACTTCTGGCACCTCAAATAAAGCACTATATCTCTACTTGAAGCATTTCCACACGCCTATTGAATGCAAATATGTGGTTCCGATAACCTTTACGTGTCCCGCCATCAAGGAGCCTACCGGCCTGCATCATTTTTCTACTTTTTTGTCCGAGAAGCGCGGGAGCTATAAGGGTTACGCTGGCACGCGCTACAAGATCGCCATCGCCGCTACGCACAGGGCTCTGAACTGGCGTGCAGTGTTCTAGCAGTGCTGCGTGTACCTATGGGACTTTAAAGGCTGACCCTATGATTTTATTGATGAAACGTCTGTAGCAAAGTTCTATACAGGCTCCTATCGTAGTGTGGCTCGTGTCCGGCTAATAAGTTTTAAGATATGGCAGTCCGAAGAAGCAAATTTTAATTACATCGGAGGGCTCCAAATAATACTTACAGCATGCGTGGTAACTTTAAAGTACCATTCCTTCCTCGTTTTAGGGGTGGTGTCTTTTCGTGGTTAAACATGCAAGAAGCATGTTTAACGGTTTCGTCTTAAAAAAAACAGGAATTTAAAAACTGCAACACAACTCAAACGCCAAGCAGGCG
>NQII01010622.1:0-25835 GCA_002778355.1 Clitarchus hookeri
CTCATGTCACACCGCTGAGACAATTAGGTCAAGTTATACGACCTGCCAAACAACCTAGTGCGACAAGAACTGTTTGCAGTTTGACCAGGGAAGTTAGGCCTTCAGCCGAAAAACTTAGATGCCACACTCAAGTGTGCCTGAGTGTACTGTTATTCAAGTTCCAAGGCATCCAATAGAGGCCTTCAACAAGGAACCGAAGTAGAAGGTGTTATTAAGTTTTGTACCGAGAGAGTATGTTTACATTTGCCCTAACGGCAAACACCGCGGCAACGGCTGAGAGACAGAAAGTTTTATTATTTTTTCTTTCCACGACCTGTGAGTCGTCTTTAAAGTGAAAACGTAACATGTGTCAGTGTGCTTTNTTCTTTCCACGACCTGTGAGTCGTCTTTAAAGTGAAAACGTAACATGTGTCAGTGTGCTTTGTGTATTATCGTCAGCTATTTGTTAAAATGTTCCAGGGTATCAGACATTAGAAATAACTCTCGAACAAAGTTACCAGCCTAGCAGATAAGAGGGTTTTTTATTTGTACGGCATACGCGCCGACGTACGTAAAATTACTCCTGTCACCAAAACATAAAGCTGCAGCCAGCTAAGCAAATACACAGGCCCTATGCCAACTGGTTGTTTGCATACTTCAAGCAGGTTTTCCGCCTTAACAGGANCCAGCTAAGCAAATACACAGGCCCTATGCCAACTGGTTGTTTGCATACTTCAAGCAGGTTTTCCGCCTTAACAGGAGACCGAAGCACAGAAGAACAATTAATGTAATTTTGAGGGTCATGTAGTGTAACCATGTGAATTGGTGAGTAACCNGAGACCGAAGCACAGAAGAACAATTAATGTAATTTTGAGGGTCATGTAGTGTAACCATGTGAATTGGTGAGTAACCCTATAAGAAAGTTGGTGTGTACTGTACTGAGTCCCCGAGGGTGTGGTACTAGGGGTTTGTTTAGATAGTTCAAATAGATAANAGAAAGTTGGTGTGTACTGTACTGAGTCCCCGAGGGTGTGGTACTAGGGGTTTGTTTAGATAGTTCAAATAGATAGCCAGGAGTTAGAAGTGTGCGTTAGCATGCAGTCGACGGAAGGAATAGAACCCAAGTAGAAGTCCATCAGTTTTTTTGAGCATAAACGCCTTGTGTTGTAACCCGCAGAGCCAGAGTGTTTGTTAGACCCTTCTTGCAGCCAGGAGGCTAGCTAGATAGGAACTACTGCCGGGCGGGGAACAGTACGTCAGTAGAACAGCCGTCCAGTGAGACGGCAGCACCTGCGGGCCTTGCCAAGGCCGCCCATCGCCGGAGCTCACCCTCCACAGCTGACATCATACCAGCAAGAGTTAAATATACAATCATCGTCGCGCAGAGAAGCCCCCCATTCAACCACGAAGTCGTCCACAGTTAATACGAGTAGTCAAATTCAAATTAGAGTAACACACCTTTCAAGTGTTGATGTATGTAGTTTTGGTTCAATCTCCAGACAATATATTCGTCCTTCAAAATGAAACAGCAAAATACTACATTATTACAAAACCCCTTAACCTTCTAGGCATCTTTTAGTCTATGCCGGGGGGAATTAACTAAAACCCTACACGCCACCCTGTATTCCACAGTGGCGTAGCTTCAAGTTAATTTTGGCGCACAACTGTGGGGCCTAGACAAGCCCACGTCAACCTCTTGCTGCATCGATGGGTACCGATTCGAAATATGATTATGATGAGACAGTCAATGCTAAAGACGGACTGAGTTCAGTAGAGTCTGTTTGCGCAGAATGTACACTTGCAAGGCATTCGCGTGAAGTTGACGAACTTCAAAATTAACGATTGTCTGCTCTAAGTACTGATAAGCATACATCTCCTGGAACAAAGAAAAGCAAATTTTTTATTAATGATGAAGCAGGAAGTGAAGATATTAATGAAGACAGCATAGATGAAAATGAACCTGAAGACAGTGCTAATGTTGAAGACTATGATAGCAATTTTCCTCGATGCACTGACCCCCCCCTCCCCCCAAACAGATGTTCTGCAATGAGCGACACGAAGGGCAGAAGACGCCGAGAATACAGGCTACCTATTTCCCGAACACCCGAATGAAATTGATGAAAGACTCAGATATTTGATTGACCTTCAAAAACGTGGGTATTTCTCGCGCATTGTTGAGATATCTTCAATCACTAGTAAACTGAAGGAACGGGGGATTTATCGCATGATGTGATGAGGATTGGGATAGATCGAAGGATTGGGAATTATCGAAGGATTGGGATTGATCGAAGTATTAGGATTGATCGAAGAATTGGGATTTATCGAAGAGTTGGGAATGTTTGGGAATGATCAAAGGATTGGCATGGGTTGCTGATTGCGGTGCTAATTGCAGTGCTTATTGATAGAAAGATTGCGAGATAGATCGAAAGATTGATGAAAAAACCAGTTTTTCATTACTTTTTTAGTATTTTTTGGGAATTTTTTGGATTTTTGGGTTTAATTTTGTATACAGTTCCTTATGTTACTCTGAAAAACTTATTAAATCAGTGGCATAAACAACCGATTGCGAGAGTCTGTTTTAGATAACATTTATGTGAGCGTGTACAGGAGGAGGTATATAGTTTGATCCGAAGTATTATGTTTTAGTCGGGCCATTTATAATGTATGAGTTCTATGAGGGGAACGAATAAAATGAGGGGAATATTTTTGAGGAATGTTTCGCAACTAGTTGGTTGGCCTGGTCAATTGGCTTGGTAAGTTAGTATGATCTTTGTTATGGTCAGCTGTTGTATAAATGTTTTGCGCAAATTATGCGAAGATTTTGTGCGAAGAATTAGCTACGAAACTCTTATTGGAGACTTTTTTTCCGAGATTGTCCATCATTATTTGTAAAGGTGGGTGGTATGGCAGGTTTATCTTTTCGGTTGTTCTAGTCAGTTTTGCAGGAATTGGTCTCGACAGGAACTAGTTTTATGATCAGTCAATCTCGCCAGGAACCAACCTTGGGTGGGGTTAGCCTTAGGTGGAGTCAGTCGTTGCCTAGTATGGTTAGTTTGTATGGATCCTTGTTGTGACTAGCTAATTATGGTCAATTGTGTGGACTGCGATTTTTCTTGATTTTTCCAGTTGTGTGTAATTTGAGTCATGGTCGACAACAACCAACATGGTTTATAATTTGACAACTCCTCTGGTGGCGAAATCTATAATTAATACACAAGCATTGCCCATGTGATATAAAAGTAAACAAATGACAAACGAAAAATGAATATGTTAGGTAGAGTATATTCTAGAGAATGAGGATGTATGAGGGTGTAGAGGAAGGGAATGTCAGCAGAATGCGAAATATTGATGGCGGGTAGAAGGAGAATGAGTAATCAACAAATAAAAACACTGTTGGGTGGCGAAGCGAATATAAGTAATCACCAAATGAGAAACATTGGCGAGATTCGGTTGTATACTGGACATGGTGCTGAGGGAACCTCAGGAAATGTAAGTTTTTTTAATCAATTTCTTAAAATATTTTTTAATTATTTTTTTTTATAATTTTTGGTGTTTATGATCATTTAAAGTCATGGACATTGAGTCAAGGTGAAAGGTAAAGGTCACTTGGATTTAATTTTATAGTTGGGTGACATAACATGGTGGCTGGTCAGCTCAAGTCCCCATCCCCTCTAAGCCAAAACATTCGAAAGTTTAATTTTTTATAAAAAAAATTATACATTTTAAAATAAAATATTTATATTATTTAAATAATATTTTGCAGTTTTTATAATTTTTAAAGAATTTTGAAAACAATTTTGCGATTTTTTTTGGATTCGAGATCATCCAAGGTCATGGAAACAAGATCAAAGGTCATCGGGGACAAGGTCAGATATATTTAACATGGTATTCGTAGTCAGAAACTTTATATGCTAGCCGACTTTTATGAATTTATTCGTGTTTTTACAATTTTCTCTTGAGTTTTTGTTTTCAAGGTTATTGAGGTCATGATTCTTTGAATTTTTTGGGGGACTTTTTAAAATTTTTTGCTTCAAGGCTATCTAAGATCAATGTTAAAGGTCAAAGTCAAGGACATTAACATCTAACATGGCTGACGAGATAGACACTGGTCGACCTGGCTAGGGCCGGTCATGTCTGGAGCATATTTCATTCACCTGTCATCCAAACCCTGACCACCTACTTTTACATCTTTAAATATTGTTTGCTATTTTTTNTTTTATATTCTACTTATGCCGATAAATATTTTCTTGCTTATATCCCAACTTGCGAAAATGTTATTTGCTGTACGATTATATGAAATGAATATAAGAAATTCAATATCAGCATACACACATAATATGAGTTAAGATTCAGATCCGACTAAAAAATAAGAGTTATTGAAATGTCACTTGTCTTTAAATACTTTAAAATTCTTAAAATAATGCATAAAATTAAAATTTTTATTATGTATAATATTTTTTAAATATAGATAATAATAATCGTTGTCATGGGCCATAATGCTCTGATTGAATATACATTCAGGATGATTATAAAAGAATACCCTAACTTTGAAGGTCTATAATATCAAAACGAAACATCCTACAACCTTGATTGACCAATTAAGTTAACCGTGGAACCGTGAAGTTTGTTTACCATACATTCATAAATGTTCAATGTGACCACCATCAACGGCCCGGACGACATCTATGCGATGGTAAAACTCGTTCCACGCTCTTGTCAGCATGTCTGGTGTTACGGTTTGTATGGCATTCGTAACTCTCTGTTTGAGGTGATGAGGGGGCAGCGAGCTCACATTCGACACGTGAATGTGAAGGGGATGGTCTGATGTTTCCTTTATGTGCCCAGAGGAAAGTAGACGATGCCTTCATGTCTAAGCTGGTTTTTAGCTATGAAGTTACATTCCATACAAATGGTAAGGTGAACCAGCACAACGTGCGGATATGGGGTCAGGAACCTCCACATGAGACCATCGAACACGAGCGCGCTTCCCCAAAGTGAACAAGTTTCGCGCTATAGCCAAATACAGGCGGATATGGGTCGGTGACTTCTGTGTGAGGAAGGTGGTTGGGCGTTTGAGGTGGTGTGGCAGTACCATGCTATAGTAGCCAAGCCCTTCACTGCACCGGCTCTATAAAGAGTGGATGACGCATCTCTTATAGCCTCTCTCCACTCATGGCGACCCTGTGCTTTGCAAATTGGGCTCCGCCACCCGTCTCCCTATGGGAACCAGTTTCCTCGTGGCTGGTAAAGGGTATGTGCCATGATGGCTTGGGCCGATAGTTGGTACCTAGGCCCGACCACTTGACAGGGTGTTGGACCACTTGGCATTCAGGCCATTGGGGCCCAAGACAGGAATATCCTGTGTGAAGCAATACTAATGTGTGGTAAAGAAAAGTGTCCAATGACAGCTCGCCGGCTGCGCTGTGGGTGGATGGGTGATAAAAGTGGGCAGTGATGAACACTGGGTGAACTATGGACTTGTGGGAATTACGGGTACCCATGGGAAAGGACCTGTGGATTTTGATGACGGAAACCGCCTGTGCAGTGTCTCACCGCATGCTGTCTGCCGGTGGTGTGGTTGGTGGGGCGGTCGGACATGAGTAAACCCACTAGTGCCATGGCAAATAAGTAAGAGCACGGGCTGATCGGGTTGGCACCACCATAGGTTTTCTCTGGTGTTTCGAACAATAGTGGTTGGACCTGTGCTGGCATTGGTTAACACCATATGCTGGAGGAGGTCTGGAGAGATTCCCCCTCTTAAAGAAAGACCAAGCGGTGAGCAGGCACCTGCTCCTGGAGTGTCCTGGCAAGACACTAGGGTTCTGGGCAGTACTCCGGCCAGACCACACACTTCTTAATCAGAGTACGAGGGTCTCAGGCCTTGTGGNACACTAGGGTTCTGGGCAGTACTCCGGCCAGACCACACACTTCTTAATCAGAGTACGAGGGTCTCAGGCCTTGTGGAGCTTGTGTATCAAGTCGGGGCTTTGGACTTCATTACCTCAAGTGAATAGCTGGGGCACCTGCATTGAGAGGGCGTGATCCCTCTTCCCCGCCGAGTCGGCGGCCGAAGCACGCTATGGCCGTTTGGCTAAGAGCGCTACATAAAAATAATAAAAGTATGGTCGAGAGGCTGTATATTGACCTATGTATCCAAAGACACTATTTGTGGCCCTTTCTTTTTTCACAAGCCCATTGTTACTGGAATCCCTTATTTTGATATGCTTACAGAGTGGTTGTTTCCTCATTTAGAGAGGGGGCGGGGGATTTCATTTTCCAGCAGGATGGTGCGCCACCCCATTGGCACATAGCTGTTCGCNCATTTTCCAGCAGGATGGTGCGCCACCCCATTGGCACATAGCTGTTCGCGGATACTTGAACGAGACGTTGCTGCAATGCTGGATTGGTCGAGGAGCAGCTGGTGAACAGGCTCTTCACCACTGGCCCCCAAGAAGCCCGGATCTTACCCCGTGCGATTTTTTTCTATGGGGTTACATAAAGGATCAAGTGTTCCGTCCACCATTGCCGGCTAACATTGACGACCTCAAGACGAGAATTATAGATGCCATCCAAACTGTAACACTGACATGCTGACAAACGTGTGGAACGATTTTGACTATCGTGCGTATGTCGTATGATATTATAGACCTTGAAAGTAGGGGTATTCTTTTATACTCAACCTGTATATGTATATAAATAATTTACGAACAAATATATCTAAAAAAATACATTTAAGAAATTAATAATTTAAGTATTGATGCAATATAATGCAGCTAGTTTGTTTGGACAGCTTATAAGCAATATTTAAGCACTGCCCTCGTCATGTGTTCGTGTAGCGAAATGTTAGAGACTTGTGTTTCACGACCAAATGGTCGTGGGTTCTAATCCTCCTGCCTCAATGTGAATTATTATTATTTTTTAAGTGTTACAAGCTGCCATGGGAAAATGTAACTATAATATATATGTAATTTTATAAATCAATTTAGTATTAAACAGGTATGTTTGATACATTTTACTATGCTTATAAAGATTTGCATATTAAAATAAATTAAGTTATTTATGGAGATACCAATTCGTATATGTGGGATTGCTCCACGATTGTTTTATCGAGGCCAGTCAGTCAGAGTATACCGCATGTTTGCCACTTTTGATGTAAGACAACTACTGCACCCCGGGCCTGACTGTCGTGTCCAGGTTGGTAATGGTACATTCATCATATTTGGGTTATGTATCTTCAATTTGTGAGCAAACAGTTCTAAATCCACATTCGTTAGGGACATTTTCGTTCAGATATTTTATTTGCACCTCTTCTACTGTGATGCTTTTTCTTTCTCCCGCCACTACCTCCTCGCCCTCGTCCTCATCGTTCTCCTCGTCCTCCTACTACTCGTCCTCCTCCTACTCGTCCTCGTAGTTTGCCATCTGTAAAGTCATTGGCCTTTTTAACCCATGGTGATAACTTCTAGTTTACAGTTGTGGTGGTGGATATCCTACAATTGCTTACGTTTGTCCGATGCTCGTTTCACTGCGCAAACGATATTCGTTACAGCCCCAGCGATACTACCCAGAGCGCCGATTGCAGGTATCAAGACAGGAAGGAATCCTCCAGTATTTTTACCCTCTCCTTCTGGAGCATTATCTCACTTTCTTCGCCCACATGATCATCTTCACCTTGGCCTTCATCGCGTTGGAAACAATCCATTCTACTCTTTTTTCACCGAGTCCAGTGTTCGGTGCACGATGTATTTCATCCGCCCTTGCGAGTATGTTGTCTACCTGGTGCCTGGCTTGTAGAACCTTGTGCTGGGTATAGGCAACATCGTGCCACTTGCACGCCTTGTCCAGCATGTTGATGCCTGTATCGCAGCATGCCAGCCTTTTAGCTAGCTTGGTTCCCGATCTGCAGAACCTGTACCCAGGAATGTGCAGCTTGAAAGGTAGATTGTTGATCAGTATATCGACGATCTCTCTCCCAGATTTTATCTTTCTTCTACGAGTCATCACTAGCTACTGCACTACGAACCGACATATACCGAACCTTTATACATTTTCATTTCAGAATCATGGTGATAATCAAGCAAGATGTTAGTATTCCTGTCCCATCACAGAGGAAAATGTAGAAATCTCACACAATGCATGTCACAGTACACTGCTGTCCAATACCGTGGTGCAGCAATGGTGGCTGAGCAGCTAGCCAACTCGCCTCCCACCAAGGCAAACCAGGTTCAATCCCTAACTAGGTGACTCTCAGATGTGTGCATGTAGGAATCGTGCTGGATGATGCTGATGGTCGGCAGGTTGTCTTGGGGATCTCCCATTTCCCCACCCTTTCATTTCGGCACTCCTACATTCTCACCTCAATCACTCTCATCGGCTCTCAAGACCCAAATCTCTTCACTCACTGATTTGCGAGTTGCGGCAAGACGTGCCTGCTGTTGAGTTTGCTCGAGAAACCGAATTGCCTTGGGTTCGAAAATGTGTAACTGTATTCCAAATTGCTCCAGTAACCAAAATACCAATGTCTGGCATGTGTACTACAGAACGTGGATGGCATGAAATATTTCCCCTGCATCGATAATGAAGCCGTCGTGTCGCCGAGAAAAGCACCAATATGGACATGATGTTCCTAGAATTCAAAGATATGTGTTCTTTGTGCTGGAATGAGGCATATGGCATATTGGTGATCGATAAGGATTCGCCAGTAAATAAGGGAAGGTATACATGTGGTTTAACTCTAGCATCGAACATGAGTCACACCATTTCCAAGTTCGGACATGGTCTATGCTCCGATTATGACAGTAATGGGTTAATGGAAACTCGCCTCACTGTTCTTCGCAGGTGCCTGTCGCTTCTCGGAGAAAAGATCAAGAGTGTGAAATATGAAGTGGTGGAAGATTTGGCAGCTGTCGACCAACACTTAGAGGGCGCAGAGGCACGGATTATTTACCTAATCGAGGTGGCGAATGCACAGAGACAGGGAGAACTTAATACTCTTAAAAATATATATTAACGGCCAAATGGGCTGTGAAAACTGACATTGATAGGCATATAAATACGGTACTGAATGTATGCTTCGATCGCCTGGAGAGGATCAAAAATTTACTTTCTGAAAATATCTTGTGGGTATATACACACAGACATACCTGTGTGGTTGCATGTTTATTGCATTCGATGACTGATGGTCGACCAGGTTTTTAAGGCCCGAAGGCCAACACACCCTCCATCCTCCCGCACTGCAACTGTACTCTGATGAGTAAAGCAGTGCACAGCACTTTCTCCTCTTGGTCTCTTCGGGCCATTCACTTTTCTTTTCTTGCCGTAACTCGGTATTCTACCAGTTTTCTCATTAAAAACCTGTCCTCCTCACCAATTTAGAGTACTCCGACTTTTGCTCATTGAAGTCTTTACCTGAGTACCCCATCATGGGTCATCAGAAATTCGCCGATTCCATCCATCAAAATCTTCCAAGCGCCTTCCAATTTTAGTGGCGAATTTATTCCAAATCTTATGCAGTTGTTCGTCTTCCATTACTGTTCCAACTTCCAAGTGAATGCCCAATTCTTCCACTTGATTCTTAAATCCTTCTCTAAGGTCTTCTGTTTTCAGGCAGTTCGTTATGACATGCTGTACGGTGTCATCCACACCGCAGACCTCGCAAAGCGGGGAAACGACAAGCCTCAGGCTGTGAAGCTTGGCCTTAAAGTTTCCGTGGCCGGTTAGCAGTTGCATACTATAATGGTTAGTCCAAATCCATTTAGAGCTCATTCTTGATCGTACATTAGGCAAAAGCTCGAAAGTCTGTCTGCCTCTCTCCGACTTACACCATCTGTCTTGCCATTCATCGATGATGCCATCGAGTATAGATTCCTTGTCTTCTTTCATCAGCCTGCCAGCTCGCGTTCCCTCCGCCACTAAGCCTCTGTACCTGACCAACAGGTCCGCAGGCAGCACTCCGGCGACCACCGGGAGAGACTCATTGGGGACAGTCTTATACGCACTTGTCACGGTCAGCAGTGCAGCCCTCTGTGCACTTATCAATTTCCTTCTGTGCCACGAAAGATCGGCACGGTGGTACCACATCACTGCTCCATAGGATATTATGGCCTCGAAGACCGCCTTATAGATTGTCCTCAAAGTTTTGAAGTTGAGGCCCCAACTAGTGTTGCCAAGTCTTCTAAGTTTCTGGAATACCACCACCGACTTCCGCGACACATATTCGATGTGCTTTAAAAAGCTCATCCTGTCATCCATTATCACACCCAGATACCTGAACTCCTGCACATATTTTATCGAGTGTCCCCCAAAGCGCACAGTCGGGCTTCTCTGCAACTTTCCCTTTACAAGCATTATCTTCGTTTTCTCCGTGGAGAAACTGAGCTTAGTGGTTCTTGACCATTCCCATGTCTTTTCCATTATCGTGTTGGCCTTGAGTTCTAATTCCTTTCTAGAATTTCCAGACACCAGGATCAGGCCGTCATCTGCATATCCGAAGACTGTGCACTCCGGGGGGAGTCCCATCTCAAGAAATCCATCGAAAAGGATGTTCCATAAGATCGGTCCAAGGACCGACCCCTGGGGGCACCCCTTCGTAAGCCTTTTCTTAACTTGCAGGTTTTTGCTGGAGTATATACTCCATCTGTTCTTAAAGAAATCCAGAATGACCCTATAGATGTTCGCAGGGCATCTCTTCGTTTTTAGCCTGTACATCACCTCCGGCCACCAGGCATTATCGAATGCGCCAGAAATGTCGAGGAAGATGGCCATAATGTATTTACTGGTGGACCCTCTTATTTTGTTCATGACATCATGCAGAGCAAAATCGGTCCCCATTCCTCTTCTGAAGCCATACTGGCGTTCGTTGAGCTTTCCCTCCACTTCCAAAGCCATGGTTAGCCTCTTGTTAATCAATTTTTCATATATTTTGCCCACTGATGGTCGACCAAACCGAACTGGCGACTAAGCTGCAGCGAGCCATCTAAGCTGTAGATGGGAAATATATACTCACGAAAATTAACATACTAGCTCCTCCCAAAAATTCTAAAGAAGTGACTTACAAGTCGATCACCAGCTGCCTCGATGAACTTGGTATGCAATGCCAGGAGGATGTTTTGCCTCAGCCAGATATCAAATGTGATATCAAGGTGGAAGGACCGACCCTGAAACATAAGGAAAAGAAGTCTGGCACTGCCTGAATTGGAAAGCGGCATCACTAGTGACGAAGACGATTTGCCCCTGATCGTTTTCCTATGGGCGCGAGAATGGAAACGAATACGAGAGCGCAGACCCGAGGCGGACACACTGTTTGNCCCCTGATCGTTTTCCTATGGGCGCGAGAATGGAAACGAATACGAGAGCGCAGACCCGAGGCGGACACACTGTTTGTTCAATACATAGCTTCCTACTCCAATCGGAACTGCGACAAGATGTACAACTTACATCACCGCGACTATAAATGGTTTCTCGCAAACAAGGACGTTTTGTTTTTGCCAGTTGTGATGCAGATATGCAAGCTCAAGTTGAAAATCACGCAAGGGCTGTGCGAATGTTTGTTTCGTAGGCATCACAGACACTACACCGAATCGGATTTGCATAAGTACCACTGCCTGCTACAGTCCAGTCCTGCTCATTATGTGATTTAATAAACCAGCAACACAACGATTTAAGGACACAATGAATACGAAATTCAGCATTACCGCAAGAGCAATTTCCACGTTTGGCCGAAGCCGTTGGATCGGATCTGCTGCTGCAGAAGATCGATGCCAAACACAAGATAGACNATCTGCTGCTGCAGAAGATCGATGCCAAACACAAGATAGACTACGTGTTTTGTGACGATCTGAACAAACTGGTGGATATACTTTGTTTACTGGTAGCTTCGCAGACTACAGGAAACTGGCCCCACACCAACGATATTATATTTATAACCGAAGAACTTGTCGAAACTGGCTACATTGTGCGATGACGAAATATGCCATTTCCAAGGAATTGCATAGGTGAAAACTTTTTAAATAAATGCAGCTGAATCTTAGGTATTTTGGAGGCTGAAACTGAATCTGGCATACGGTTTTTTTTGTATCACCCACAGTTCTCTCACAATATGCATTTGTATTTAAAATTCTAAATTTTCTGGAGAACATTGGAACTTATCATCATCCGGTTTACCTTCATCAGATTCAGTTTCACTGGACTGATCAAGTAAAACGTCATCAATAGCATGTGGTGGCTCAGGGACAGGAAATCCCGGACCATGACCGACTGGCTGAATAGCTGAAGGAAGATTAGGGTAGACAATTACTTTCTTATTTTTGGAGTTATATCCAGTAACATCAATGCTACAAAAACAACAATCGTCTGAATGATTTTTTGGTTCTCTCCATATCATGGGCGCTGCAAATATAAAAGCTGTCTTTTCTTTTTTTGACCATATTATAAGGTCTTCCACACAAACATAGCATACCTTGTGTGGAGCCCAAGGTGTTTCTTAATCACCGAGTTTTATTCCAAAATATACCAATTACACTTTTTTAACAAACTCTGTAATGGTTCTTTGATGTTTTTTAATTACAAACTCACCACATATATAACAAAATCTGTTAGGAAAGTTTTTACAACCATGGTTAGCCATACTTAGAGCACATGGGCAAAAAGCTGAAAAGGGAGGTTGTGTTGACTGAAAGAAACAGTCGTACCACCACTGCCAACCTAATTTCCTTTAGATATACTGTATGTTTTAGTATATTAATAATGTATACCACATATATAAAAATGTATATAAATGTATATATATAAATAAAGTATATAAAATGCACAGATATTAGATAAAAAAATGAATTTCTCACATTTCGTATATTAAATGTGAAAAAATGGTGGGTGTTATGACTTTTTTTTATTATTTTCTGACTCAACACACCAAGAAACATACGAACCCGGCAAAATCATAATTTGCTCGTGCGAATAAAGGGCTCCACTACATTTCGGCCATAATAAACATTTTTTCCAAGTACACATGTGCCAGCCCGCTCAAGTCGAAGAATACACATGATGTCACCTAGGCTATGGCAGACATGTAGCGCGAAGGGCGTGTACCGAAAAATATACACTGTACCGATGTTAAGTAATAATTAAATGCAACTTTCCATGCACTGATGAAAAGTGACTGTATGAATCACTAGCACATACCCCAGGCTTAAAGCGAGGATCGTCGAGCGTTTTCACCAAAACTCTAAAAACGAAAATGTGGAGACATTTCACAGCGAATTGAAACTTCAAGTGGTTGGGGCTATTGTCGAAACTCGTTCGCGAGTAAAATTCTACCAATCATTCTACCACTCGTATGAAGCCCGAAGACGTTAAGGACGACTAAAATTTGATCGGGTCTGCTGCTGCAGAAGATCGATGCCAAATCCAATGATTTTGTTTTTCATAAACGTCGTGATGACAAAAACTCGCTTTCGTTACTTTAATGCATTGCTTCCAGAGCCAGAGCAGCTACAGGCTCAAGAGGATCGCAGTGTCCTATGACGATGGCAGAATGCGCACAAGTTCCTTCCACCCTCCTTATTCGTGGAAACTGTTGGACTAGAAAAGCAAGAAGACAAACGACTGGCACACCAAATAATACTACCATGGACTGGAGTGGGACGAAGGCAAGATTCCATACCATTAAGTGGAAATGTGATGCGCAACTTGCTGACGCAGCACCCGCAAGAGCCGATTTACATGACGGGACCCGGACATAAAAAATGGTTGAACGACTTGTGCAAAAACGAAGTCGTAATCATCGTCGTGCAGTTAGAGCACATCTGTCCTTCGCTGCGCAAGCTGACGAAACTTTATGACGAACAGCAGTGGCACATCTGCGACAGGTCAGAAACTGACTAGACACAAGCGTGGAGGAAAGCACAGCTGCTAAGTAAGTTGTGTACCTCGTACTTTGACTGGGAATATGCCACCTACGACTAGACACGAAGTCACCCGAATCGACCCGAAATGTAAGAGATTTTTTTTGTTTTCATGCGATGGCACATCTAATCAACATTTTTTAAATATATAAGTGGGAAAATTAGTCGCGCACTCATTTAGTCGCCTTCTAGAGGGCTGATCGTTACAATGACAATGTTATGTCCTATGAACAATTATGAAATCACCAAGTCTGACTACAGTAGCATTAAAAACAGTTTCATCGTGGGAGATGGATATCTGCACACCTACACCGAGACCTGCGAAGGCAACGGCATGCAGCTCTGGCGATTCGAACATTTTCCAACCACCTATGAGCCAACGCAGTTTCAATAGACTGTCCAGGAGCATCGACCTGGATCGTGTTCCACATGATGCTGCCGACTCAGCTGCCCTGCACCATGGACCACATCCTCGGTCCGGCACAGACTCACACTACCATCCACATACCGGACTGTGCCATGGAGCTGCCACAGGTGGGTATGTACCCTCGGTCTGCTCCCATTAAAGTCCAAGAAGGATGATGCCAGCCAGACGAACAGAAGCTGCCGAGTGCATCGTCGACGCCAGACGCTCGTGTCGGTACCCACCATGGAAGGTTCTGCCTCCAGTTCGGAAACAAACCTGCACCCATTCGTCGTCGTCGACAAGCTATGTGTACTCCCAGAACTGACGATGCTGGTTCCACCACAAATACAAGGTCTGCTGTTGTTGAAAGGCAGGATGTCGGTCCTGCCATTGGCAAGGTAGATGTTGTGGAGTCAACTGTTAAAGAGGAACGTGATATTCAATGTGATAATGACCAACGATGACCGGTGGTTTAAGTGATCGAGACGATGGACATCGCCATGATCTTGACACTTGCGCAGCACTTCGAAAGAAGCTGATGCTTACCATCATTCGTGAATTGTTCAACCTTGCATGTGGCAGTCTCCTAAAATAGAGCAGTATAAGTACATTGCTTTCGTTTAATGAAATACAATAACCTCTATATGATGAACTCTTTAAAAAACAAAATTATAACTGTGCTATTTTTGTATTGACTGTGTTATAAAAAAATATTATATAGAATTGCCTGATTGCAGATTTCATGTATTTTGCTCTACTCACTTTTTTATGTGATTAAGTTTTTTTTACATTCTTTAATA
This sequence comes from Clitarchus hookeri, assembly GCA_002778355.1. Lineage (NCBI taxonomy): Eukaryota > Metazoa > Arthropoda > Insecta > Phasmatodea > Phasmatidae > Clitarchus > Clitarchus hookeri. The sequence continues at coordinate 15,087 of NQII01010622.1, forward strand.
AATCATTGATTGTAAGAATAATATGTAACTAATGTGAATTATCAATATACATAATTCATTTCCATACGGTTTACTAATTAATTCTTGACAGTATAAAATATTCAACAAAATTTTATTTTCTAAGCTAATTAAATAATTATTTATTTTATTTGTGTAATACGTTTTTCAATACTTTTTTCTAAGTTATTAGGAAAATAATAAAAAAGATGANAATTATTTATTTTATTTGTGTAATACGTTTTTCAATACTTTTTTCTAAGTTATTAGGAAAATAATAAAAAAGATGAATTAATTTATCTTTGTAATTTTTTATTCAACCAGCCTGGCAGATGTAATATTTTTTTATGTAAAAAATTAATATACACATTTTAGAAATAAAACATTAATAAAATATAATTTTGAAAAATAGTCAACATCATATACATATTTTTACATCACACATTATATATATACATATTGGAATTCATGTTCTTCAGTGTAGCTCCCATTCCATCCATTTATAGCCGACCTCACATCCATTTCAATCTTTGGTACATTCGTCACCATCTTATTCTTTTGCAACAGCATATATCCCTCTCCTTTTACCATTCACATGGCTGCTGAATCAACCATGTGCATGGTTCCCCGGACATTGGGACGAGGTACAACGCAGTATGTTTGCTAGCACATAATATTTTTCTTTGGAAAAATTATATAGTTATTTAAATAATTGTATAATGAACTATTTCAGAAAATTATATTTTTAATTTTCTCTAGTGTTGCATGGTCGTACTACATAGGTGGGGTTCCGACGTGGGAACAGAAAACTTCACCCCTAAAAAAATCTAAAACAAAGCAGACACACGAACAAAAAGTCAAAGAAAACAGCAACAATGTAGAAAAAGTAGAGAAGAGAGATATGAAGTGGTAAGAACATTGTCACCACCAGAATTTTGTGTGTGTATGGTATAAACACCACTTTCTAACATTCACAATTCCAGCAAGAATAAGTGATGAACCCCTCAGAGAATTGACAGTAACCCTCTGTCGGAGGTCCGACATATGTGTCAAATCCTATTCGCTCGAAATAGTGTGCGTGTATAAGTAAAATGACTGGCATATCACATTAATAAACGAAAGAAGAGGGGTATTTTGTTTAATACTCTCTCTCGCTGTTAGCACACTGCCTATTCTGCAATGTCATAGTTTTTTTTTTGGTGGTGAGTGGGCATCGAAGGTTAACACTGGGGTGCTGATGTAATGGGCACAGTCTAGCTTGTACATGGCACTACACTTGCCCCTGAAGTTCTCAAATATGTCTGCCAGGGTGGGCAAGTCTCCCTTACGATATAATTCACTGTACTCCCCTTATATAGAACAATAAAATTTTTGCCAGTAGGTTTGGGTATGCGCGTAATAGTCGTCTGTTGTTCCAGAGTCTGTCAGCCTGTTGCAGAATTTCTCTTTCGGCGGAAACTGCGGCTCATCCAACTTTTCCCAGCTATCTACATAATCGTATGGGAAAATGTATTTTCGTGTGACGTGTTACAGTTGGTTAGCACTAAATTTGGCAGTGTTGTTTAATTTATTGTGAGACAAAAACTCCGCAAGGGATGCCAAACTGCGAACCATAGAACGAAATGTATCGATAAACTGAATGGAAAATCTATCGCCCACCTGCTTGGAAAATGTAACAAATTTTTCTCATGTATGTAGAATAAAAATGTTTTTTTTTTCATATCATAGTCCAGCTGCTTGATGTCGTATGAGAGATTATGGAAGAATACTACTAGTTTTTTTAGGGGCAAAGCCGAAGCAGGTTACACTCGTTACATGCAGCTCAAATACAATGGCCGGTTAAATGATTGTGCCCCCTCACTTTATGTTTTTCGGTTGTAAAAGCTGTGGCGCAACACCATCATGTTGGGGCTTGTGTGTACCTCACACGTACGGCTGGTGTGAGCGGAATTATCTGCTTTGAGGTGGCATGCATTTCTTTCACTTTTCTCCCAATATCCACTATTGCATCAACAAATTCTTTTTCAGCATCATGTCCCCTGTATACCATAGGTTTTGCGGTCAGTGTGGAGTTCATGGATGCAGGAATTATTGTTATCAACTTGTATGTAAATACAAAAAACTGCGTGCCGCTTGTTTTTGGTACGCATAAGTATATGAGCTGCTGGGTTCTGGTTCGCAGGTGTGTAAGGATTTTGAGCAAGGCCTCGATGTCAGCATACAAAACGATGGGAAATTTGTCCAAAAAATTAAAATTTTGAACTTTAAGGACAGGAATCCTACCGTCTTTCCCTGGCTGAGTCATCTCGGCGTGCACTGGTGCATTTTCCTTGCAGCATTTCCAATGTTGATCCAAACACAGCTGACATGTAAGTTCGGAAATTCTTGGTAGGCGGTGATAAAATCAAAACACCACTTGCAAATATGAATCTTCCTATGATCGCTAGTCAGCTGCGATCGTACGAAACATTGAATGTTCCTGATATATGTGTAATTGAAGGTTTTTATTCGGTGGTGAGGTGGAGGTCAAAATGGATATCTTTTTCGTCTTTGCCTGCACATACTGGCACTATTTTGTCCTTTTCGCCCAGACCGTATATATTTACAGACACTCCTGGATTATTATTTTCAAATATTTGCATTTGGTGCAGCAGGGTCGGGAATTCGAGGCCTGTAAACAGAAATTTAATTTCTAAGGCTTCATACCACCGATCTACGCACTGCAGATCTGTACCTTCAACATTGCGTGCAACATCGCCGACATGAAAAATTTGCTATCATTAAAGTTTTTATGATTTATTATTGTTTGTTTGTTCTTGATCTATTCGGGCAAATATATGTATGAAGAGATGTGGAGGGGATCAAATTAATTAATCTGGAGCTGTATATGGTTGACTGTCGATCAAGTCCAGCATGAGCCCCTTTCCTTTTATGTCTATTCCTCATTACATAATTTCTCGATGCTGGCCGCCACATCATCTTCGATATCGCTAACCTCGTATATAGGTGTATTTTTCGTCTTGAACACCCTCTTATCTGACATCTCATCGAATATCTCCAGGTTTACATAATCAGACTCCATCCACAAATGAAATTTAATTGTACCTTGATCTCGTACTTCCTCTTTCAGCTGACTAATTAAATTTTCACGTGTTTGTTCCAAGTATGTACAGTTATCCTTTGCCTGGCCGCTCGTGTTTTCCGCTACGTATGTTTTCAAATAAGCTTTAAAATCAGTCTCTGTTTTCACCAATCTGTGAGCTGTAGGCTCACTTGCTCTGGCAACAATCCACAGCCTGGCTGGGACTTCTACAGATTGTGCAGCAAATCGTTGGCACTTTGCGGGTGGCGGTCCATTGCATTTGACTACATGATTTTATAATGTGTGTGTACTCGTAAAATCCCTGCCACATGATCCGTATGTGTACGGCCGTTTATCTGGGTTAAACCGACAGCTTGCCTCGTGGCTTCGGGTTGTACCTAACTGTGTGAAGGTCGCACTATAAAATTTACGTTGTGTTGTTTCCCCCTGCTGACATTGCCTGTGCATGACTTTTAAAAGTGATCCTTAGGGCTTGTCATTGCACCACAAGGATCGCAAATATGCTTTTCCCCCTTCAGGGGTTTAAGACGACACTGGAAATCACGGCGCAGCCCATTCTGGCAGAGACTAAATAGAGTCTGCAAAAACCACAAAAGAACGCTGGTTGTGACAACATTCTCACCTTAGAAGAAGATTAAGCTTCGGAAGGAAGAGGTGGCACTCGACTGTTGGACATGACGTGTCTATGCACCAGGGAAGAAACCTGAAACATAATTATTTGCAATCAGTAAATATGTAAAATAATATCATCAAAACAATTTTTGTGGATACAAATGGAGGAAAGATAATGGTGTGAGAAAAAGGAGTACATTGAGAAAACCTGCTGTACATGAAAGGTTATGTCAGTGGTCTGTGACGAGCAGTTTTGACGGCTATGAGTGAATACTACAAGAATAATGTGCAGTATTAATTTTTTTTATGAAATATCCGGGAAAACCTGTTGTCTATTGCTTATGCATGTCATGTGACGAGAAAATCCGCGATTTGACCCGTCAGGAATCATACCTGGTCCTTATTAATGGACGGCGCGCAGACTAGCTGCTACATTCCACCGAGAAAACATACAGTGGTGATTGTGGGACAGTATGAAATTGATTATTAATAAGCGTAAGATTTTCTTATGGGTATAACATATGTATTCAGGCTAAGAAAGAAAAGTATGTAAATGGCTAATGATAAACTTGTTGTAAAACAGTGATACTGATGAAGCTAGCGCATGATAAATGAGGATAGTAATGGTGATGCAAGCAAGTCAAAGTAGCTGTAAAGAGGTAAAAAATTATTCATGCGATGTGATGTACTTACCGATACGAGCGAAAACAATGTCGTTTCAAGATGTGAACTGGATACTGCAGTCATGTTTCTGCAACTCACAGTTGGTCGCATATAGGATCGTAGCGTAGTTGCGTATGGGAATTTGCAAGCAAACAGGAACGATACTCATTAATAATCTGAATTAATATGTGGAAATGGGAAACAAAAATTATTTTTTTAGGGATTCATGTTATTGTAATAACTTGCAAAGCAGGCGACGATATGGTGCACTGAACAGGAAATACCGCGACGATAGTCCATGGAGCAGTGGCTCGATGTAAACAAAGATGAGGGTGTACACGAGGGTCTCGACTAGCGGAGTGCAAACAGCTAAACACAATTCACGGAATTTGTTAAAAAGAACATGCTAAATTAGGTTTTTTAGCGAGTACAATGTGAGGGACAAAGTAATGGTTATGTGCTAGCCAGGAGGTCACTGCGACTTGTAAAGATGTGACGAAAATATATTATATATTAAATAGTTATAGTCGTCACAAAACCAAATAAAATAAATCCAGGAGTGATCCCGCTCGGTATCAAACCTGTTCCGTATTTGACGAATAGCGCACAGTCTAGCTACTGCACGACTTTAACTGTCCGCTAAGGGCTATATACAGGCACCATGCCTAAAATACTAAATTATCATTTTAATAAAATGGTGTACATACTGTATGCTAATACAAAGAGGTATTAAAACACAAACAATTTCACAATGAAGAAGTTTTGAGCTACATTTTTTATGGCTGGAGTTATGCATACGTTTTATGACTTACAAGATATGTAGTAATTTATTATTTCCACATTCTGTCAGTATTTTTTCTCTTCAGTAAATTTGTACTTAAATATCGCAATATTATTAATAATATATTAGGGGGCTCGCCTACCTGGTTCTTGAACTGTGTTTTAAAATAAGTTGTTATGGAGCAGATACGCCTCTGTCACTTTGTATAGCGATTTTTCTCCATTTTGTGTGTAAGTACATGGGATCATTGCAATTTTCATAAATTTAATATAATAGTGTAAGATCTTTCGAGTAGTATTATAATGGAACATACATAAAGAATATACTTTGTTTTCTTTTTCACAGTAATATGTTCACGTGTTGTTTAATATCCTGACGTAAACGATATAGCAAAATGTTAACTAACACAATTACTTTATTTGAATATAACTGAATTAAAAAAATAGTGAAATGGCTAAAATACCAGTTTTAGGGTTATCCTGTGCAGTTCCCTCAATGGAAAGGAGAAAAGTACGAAGTTCCTTTTGATAACACCTACATTTAATTTGCACTTAAAATTCCTAACATTTTCCCATTGAATAAAGCTTGCTTATAGATGTTCAATGCCAGAAAAAGTTATAGTTTTTTTAATATTAGTTCTTGTAAACACAAATGGAATGTGTGTATAGTAATTACGAAGTGAAGTAAATACTTTAAATATTGGCTTGGGCTAGTATATATCACAATTTGAGCCAAACACGAATTTAAACACAAAAATACATAACATTTCTGAACTTACTGCCAGCATAAAAATAACATCTTTGGAACACCAGCGTACCTTGCGGCGGCTAAAAATGTCCATATGCCAAACTCTCCCATAAGAGATCTCGTTTCGTTCCTAACCTGAGTATAATAAACCTTATTTCGGTTAAGATATGTTTGCATGAGGCGGAGGAATATCCTAAAAGTAGTACTTTAGCAGGGCTTCATATAAAGTAGAATATAACTGTGAATGCAGATTGATTTTGGAAGGAAATATACGTACCTACGGGATGGCAGGGAGAGGGAAGTCATTCCCGTTTTTTACTACATACATGACGCATGGCAACAAGCCAGCAAGATGCTTGCAGCATAGACATTTTCTTGTGTGAAAATCCCCCTGCCTCTACATAGCCGAAGCCAGGTTCGTATGGCGCTCATACGATACTTCCACCCATCTGTCCTGATAAGACATACACACAATGCAACGGCCGTTGTGCCAGGCCCGCGGCGCCTCACTGTAATCTCCGACTGACTGCCTGCTCGCATAGTTCTACGAAGTTTAAAAACAGTACGTACTTACTCTCTGTAATACAGTAGAATGCAGTGGGTAGAAGATTGGTTTGTAGACCACAGATACCAGATGATGCGCCTGAGATCACACATTGGCTAAAGATGGCGGACCGCGGGCGCATCATCTTTTAATACATGCGTCACTCCTTCCATCCCCCTGGCCTATGCTATCTGTCGAATGCGACCAGTAGGCTTTCATCTGTCATGGAGAGCAGATCATCTCCCGGACTTTAGGTACATTTTCTTTCCCCCCACTTTCTCATCATGCCCGGCCAACTCTCATCACTCCATCTGCTACATTTTCTTTCTCCCCACTTTCTCATCATGCCCGGCCAACTCTCATCATTCCATCCGTCCTCCTCCCGCAACGCCATCCTTAGAACCACAGACAAAGGATAAAACCCCCACTCCTCCTCATCCTCTTTCCCACCATCCTACTACACCTGCTACTGGCACATTACCCTCCTGCTAATGACTGTTCCTGTTGCGTGGTGCTGTTCTGTAAATGTATCACGCCATGGGATGCATACATGCTTCGCAATTCCCATTGCTCGTCGCCAGGCGATGTAGATGGTGGGCATTGCGGCAAAGCAAAGAGTCTTTACTGTGTAGGCTGTCACAAAAAAAATCACGGGTAAAATCAGTTAGGGTTATGTTAGTTGCTTGTAGGAACTCAACTGATATAGTCACTTGCTTTTTCAGATGGAAATAACAATGTGTACATAAACACTTGGACAGCTTGGTTTATCTGAAAAAAAAATATATATATTAAAAAACTTAATTGTGGTGACAGTGCGCTTTCTCTTTATTTATTTTTTCTATAAAAACAGGAAATAATTATTATAAATGCGAGTTGGCAGGCCAATATTTTAAGTTTTTTTAAATATTTTTTTCTGAGTTATGAATTTTTATTAAATGTTTTTTATAGTTACGACTTTTTGTAGGTGGGGGAGGGTGGGGGTCGGTGAAGAGGCATTTTAATGACGGGAAGGGGGCATTTCAATATAGCCATCCCAGTCCACCAGACGCCTCGTCAAGCGAGTTGGCAGGAGAGTAATCAGAAAAATCCGTTGCCATGATGTCGTGCACCAGAAAGAAGATAATCCTACTACTGATGTAGAATGCGAGAATCAGAAGAGTACTTTAGCTTGGAACGGCATGCGAATGTGGACTGTGTGTACCTCGGCCAGACTTATTCCCGCATAACCAATCAACAGTTTCGCGACAATGCGAATGTGTTGGTGCTGTTTGCGACAAGTGTACGACGGCCATGTCAATATGGACATGGCATTATCGAATTTCAAGAGAATATGTTCTTTGTGCTGGAAAGAGAAGTATGGATTTTTGGTGAGACCTCATGGGTGAATATAGAGGCGTCGCCTCCTTCCTGAAGTTTAATTATTTTTAGTGAAGGAGAATTTATCCGTTCATCGGCCAACCAAGCCTCGTCACATATTGCTTCATGACTTGGCTCACGTCAGGCTTTGAGGAATATTTCGCAACTATAGTCATGGTTTGCGGCTTTGTTGGCGACATGTTTTAAGGGATGTTACATAGCTCGTGTATTGGTTCGCGACATAACTCGCAAGTGCTTCTCATAATTTCCGATACTCACATTCGACCGCTCCATGATCGTGGTGGATGAAATGTTTTATGAATTATTGTGAAGTTTCGCAACATTTTGCTGTCTTTCGCATGAAGAGGTTAAAAATGAGAATAAGTATTATGCGACTTGTTTCGAGATTGGATGTCTTCGACTGTTGGCATGTATGATCGGTATGGCTGGCTGGTGTTGCTGGTTGGTCTTGCTCATTGTTATAGGCATTTTGGCAGGAGTTGGTCTCGACAGGAGTTTGTCTTGGGTGGTGCCATTCTCATGCGGATTCAGTCGTTCGCCAATATTGTTGGTGGGTGTGATTGGCTGACATGGTCCTTTGGTATAATCAGCTGTAAGTGAGATGATTTGCGAAGTTTGTCCAAAGTTTTTTGCAGATATTTGCGAAGTTTTCGTGAAGATAAGCGAAGTTTTTGCGAAGACTTGCAAAGTTTCCGCGCAGATTTGCGAAGATTTTGCGAAGATTTGTTAAGATTTACTAAGATTTGCGAAGATTTTGTGAAGTTTTCTATTCAGTTTGGAAGGTGATGGTCTCAGTAGAAACCAGTCTTGGGAAGAGCCAGTCTTGTGTGGGATAAGTTCTTGACCATTATGATTTTTCAATGTGGTTGGCTGATATAGGGGGTCTGTTGGATGACTACAATGACTGGTATGGTCGTCTGGTTGGGTGGCTTGTAATGGTCAGTCTGTATGGTTGGTCAGTCTGGTTGGTTGGTCAGTCTGGTTGGTCGGTTAGTCTGGTTGGTCGGTTAGTTCTGGTTGGTCGGTTAGTCTGGTCACCTGTATGGTCCTGTTGAATGGTTAACTGTAAGTGATAACTTTTGCGAAGATTTGTGGAGTTCTTTCGCATATTTTCGAAGATACTGCGAAGATTTTGCGAAAATTTGCGAACATTTTACGAAGATTATGCGCGAAGAGGTTACTATGCGATTGGCCGACATCGTCTGTTGGTACAGTTGGTAGGTCTTGTCCATTTTTCTAGTCAGTTTTGCAGGAATTGGTCTCAACAGGAGCCATTATTGATTGTAGTCACTCTTAAGTGCAGTCAGTCGTTGGCTAGTATGAATGGTCGGCAAGGATGGTTGGTCTGGTGGTTTGGTCTGTTCAGCTGGTATATACCTTAGTTATGATCTGCTGGTAACAGTCAGTTTGTATGACTGTTCGGCATTAACTGTTGTTATGGTTGGCTGATCTTGATGGTCGTTAGACTGGTCGGTTGGAATGGTCGTTTGTTATGGGTGGATTGAATGGTTTGGAGGTGTGGTTGACTGGCATTGCTGTTTCGAATGTTAGGCTGGTATTGTTGGCTTGCATGGTTTGCTCATATTATTGGTTCTCGTGGATGCCTGGCATTGTTGGTTCGCATGCCTGACTAGTGTGAACAGTTCATGAGGATGCTTGGTATGACTGCTTCAAATTAACATATGCTATTGATGGTTTATATGGTTGGTATGCATGGATTGTTCATAAGGTCCCTTTGTATGGATGGGTGACATTGTCGGATCTTATGGCTGGCTGGTATGGTTGGTTCATATGGACGGACATGCCCACTGGTATATCCAGTCGGTCTTGTTGGGCTGTTGGTCCAGTTGGGTGGAGTGGGTGTTTGGTATGGATGATTCGTATGGATGGTTCTAATGGTCGGTTGGTCGGTATTAGCAGTTGTTTTGGATGGCTGAGTTTAATGGTCATTAGACTGGATGGTTGGAATAGAAATATTATATGGGGGTTTCGTATTATTGGGAGTGTGGTTGACTATCATGGCGGTTTCGTATTTTAAGCTGATATTGTTGACTTGTAAGGTTGGCTCGTATGGTTGGTTCTCATGGTTGCCTGGTATAATTGGTTCATGTGGCCGACTAGTATGAGGAGTACACGTGGATGTTTGGTATGACTGTTTCAAGTGAACAACTGGTATGTATGGCTCGTATGATTGGTCTGCATGGATAGTTCGTATGGTCCATTTATATGGCTGGCTGTTATGGTCTGTTCGTATGATTGGTCTCGCTTATTGGTATCCCCAGCCAGTCTTGTTGAGTTGTTGGTCTGGTTAGGTGGGATGGGTGTTTGGTATGGATGATTCGTATATTCGGTTCGTATGACTAGCTGGTACGGTTCGTTCATATGGCCGGCTGGTATTGTTAGTTTGTATGGTGGGCTGGTATAAATGGTTCATATCGTGTCAGTATCGTTCGTTCAAATGGTCGGTAGGTATAGTTGGTTCGTGTGATGGGCTGGTATGCATGGTTCATATGGTCTAGTCTTTATGGTTGGTCGGTCTGGTAAAGTGGTTGGTCTGGCCGACTGGTAAGGTCCTTTGGTATGGTTAGCTGTTGTAGGTGATATGTTTTGCAAAGATTTGTAATAACTTTGGAAATTTTTTTTAAAGATTTTGCGAAGATTTTGGGAAGATTTAACAAAGATTTGCGAATATCTCCTAAGGTTAGAGAGGATTTGCAAAGTTTTGTAATAATATTGTGCGAAGAGGTTAGCAATGAGATTCGCATTAGGCAACTTTTTTCGAGATTGGATGTCATCGGCTGTTGGTATACGTTAGCAGTATGGTCGGTTAGTGTTGTCCATTTTTCTAGCCATTTTGGCAGTAATTGATCTTGGCAGGAGCCAGTCTTGGGTGGAGTCAGTCTCTTCAGGAACCGACTGGGGATT
>NQII01010623.1:7823-34572 GCA_002778355.1 Clitarchus hookeri
ACACACACACACACACACACACACACACACACACACACACACACACACACACACACACACACACACACACACACACACACACACACAATAATAATAATAAACATGACACCATAAATCTACAAAAACCTTTAATTTGAATTTTTAGTTTTACAAATTCACCAACAGGTTTCATACCAATTTGAAAATTAATATTTATTACATTTTGGTCATTGTCCTAAAAACCAATGTAATAAGGGAGAAGTTTCCAAGTATATTATGCAAAAATCAGACCTTTTTGTTAGAGATGCTGCTATCTGTTGACTCGAGTGACACCCTCACCACCACGATTAATAGCAGACATGCACTAACTATCAAGTCTTGACAGTTGGTTGTACATGTAATTTTGTGTTGCTGTTTGTTGTACACTGGAGAGCCAAAAAAAAACTGGTATAAGCGTGCGTATGCACATAACAGAGGTAAGGAACCAATCAGAGTAATGCGATGCGGTCGGCAGTGCCTATATAAGACAACAAGCGTCTGGCAAAGTTGTTAGATTGGTTACTGCTGCTATAATGGCAGGTTATCAAGATTTAAGTGAGTTTGAACGTGGTATTATAGTCGGCACACGAGAGATGGGACATAGCATCTCCGAGGTAGCGAAAAAATTTGGATTTTTGCGTACGACCATTTCACGAGTGTACCGTGAATATTGGGAATCCGGTAAAACATCAAATCTTTGACATCGCTGCGGCCGGAAAAAGATTGTGAATGAACGGGACAAACAAGGACTGACGAGAATCATTAAACGTGACAGACATGCAACCCTTTCTCAAATTGGCACAGATTTCAATGCTGGGGCATTAACAAGTGCCAGCGTGTGAACTATTCAACGGACCATTATTGATATGGGCTTTCGGAGCTGAAGGCCTACTCGTGTACCGTTGTTGACTGCACGACACAAAGCTTTACGCCTCGCCTGGGCCCGCCAACACCGCCATTGGACTGTTGATGACTGGAAACACGTTGCCTGGTTTGACGAGTATCGTTTCCAATTGTATCGGGGGAATGGACGTGTACGGGTATGGAGACATCCTCATGAATCCATGGACCCTACATGTAAACAGGGGACTGTTCAAGCTGGTGGAGGCTCTGTCATGGTATGGGGAGTGTGCAGTTGGCGTGAAATGGGACCCCTGATACGTCTAGATACGACTCTGACAGGTGACAGATACGTAAGCATCCTGTCCAATCACCTGCACCCATTCATGCCCATTGTGCATTCCGACGGACGTCTACAATTCCAGCAAGACAATGCGACACCCCACACGTCGAGAGTTGCTACCGAGTGGCTCCTTGAACACTCTTCTGACTTTAGACACTTCCATTGGCCACCTAAATCACCAGACATGAACATTATTGAGCCTTACTGGGATGCCTTGCAACGTGCTGTTCAGAAGAGATCTCCACCGCCTCGCACTCCTATGGATTTGTGGAATTCCCTGCAGGATTCATGGTGTGAATTGCCTCCTGCATACCTTCAGATATTAGTTGAGTCCATGTCATGTTGTCTTGCGGCAAATCTGAGTGCTCGCGGGGGCCCTACACGATATTAGGCAGGTGTACCAGTTTTTTTTGGCTCGTCAGTGTATATTAGTGACCGGAACATTTGTATCATGTTTAATGTACTGAGGGGAGAGCCAACCGCTCCTCTTACAAGAGAATTTAATGCAATAGCGTCTCAATATCAGACCACGTGTTTTTCACCGTTTAAGTACTGAGTCCATTATCGGGCATTATTCACCTGTAGCAAGGACGGTGAATAAACCGCTCAACCAAGTGAAATCAGTGTCAATTCATTGTAGTGCATCCTTTGTAGCATTACCCGCATTTCGTTAACATATTTCAGGCGTACGAGATGGCCTACAGTCTCATTATCAGATATAAAAAGTGCAACCCTAAGTAAGCAATACCTGTCAACAAACTGACGGAGGATTACCAGGGTCCCCATGGGTCGTCGGCCGGATGACCCTCATAATTAGCTCACCGCTGAGTTATGGCGCTGGGTAATACTATAACATCCAACCAGCCCTGAGTAACCTCGACCACATCACTAGGTATATACCTTGAGTATTTAAATACTACATAAGTCACTACCACTTAGTATGATTTCTGCTCCATCTCACTGCCAAACTATCCTCTCAAGACTTTTCTTGGAATGACATAGGTGAAACGTGGAATTTAAAAAAAAATTTGCAATTAAAAATTATATTATTACTTATACTTAATAATTACAAGAAATATTGTACTTTATTTACTTTCGTTGTCCGTGGTTTGACACAGTTAAAGTGATGGAGGAACAAACTTTCATAATTCAAAACCACAACTTATTTAATTACAACAGAAGCGACTGGCATTTCTCATGCAACAAACTCCGGCACTGGTAGCTGATTTCAACATTGGAGCGAGTGGTGTGATGTAGTGATGCCATATGCTACTTTCAGTCGCAGTTGATACAGTAACATCTTGCAACAGTTGTGTTGCAGTGACGGTCATGGCGACTGCAAATACTCCCCATCCATAGTATGCGATGCATGGGCACAGATTAGGTTTTCACCGATGAAGGGGGAATGGAATACTAAGAGATACCCTTATTTTTTCTTAGTCTTAGTTTCTGGTGTGTGATTAGCTTCTAAATGTACTGCCATGAGGATGAGCTTTTATATTATTTACAATTAATGAATTATTCTAGCTGGAAACAAACAAATAATAATTTAATGCTGTCTTATGAAATAGTTTTTATTTTTTTTGGCGGTGTGAATCTTTTTAATTTTGTTTACAGTTTTTGATATTTTTAATGTAAGCATTTTACTACAAACACAGTGATTGCTATACTTAAATAACATTGAAACTAAGAATGTGACAGCCAGTGCAGATTTACACATGCAAAACTTGCTGAATTATTCACTATGATTGTCTGTCGGCACAGCAATCAGGTTCAGTGTACGTGTTGTAGTCTTGGCTGTTGGTCTTATCAAACTACATGTTGCTTTATCATTACATCATTTAAGGTAAGTGCAGACCTTGATTTACTGTGAGATTGCTTGGTAACTGTGTGTAACTTGCATTTGCGAAAAATGCTGTCTCTTAGTAGGCAAGCACTCAAACTTGAAAAGTAAAACATAAGTTAATAGATGTGGAAGGCAATTTACCGTTTACTCATTTTATGTTGGAAAGTACTTTCAAAACCATTTGAGCAAGCATGTTCACAAGTCCCCCCTCCCCTTTTTATGGTGGTGCATGACACAGAAAGCTTAACCTCATCCTAATTATCTATTATGAGAAATTTATATGAGGTTTTTAAGTACATAGAAATTTTAATTTAATGTAATACTTGTGCAAACAAATGCATTACTCAAAGAAAATTATTTTAATTCGTAAAAATTCTGAAGGTAATTTCTTTGCAACATTGTGAACATCTTATGACGTGATAGTGTTATTGGACAGATTACTCACCTCCCACCTTGCGAAGCAGATTCGATCCCCAGTGAGGTCAACCTGGATTTTCACTTGTGGGAAACGCTGCAGATGTTGCTGTTCACTTGTGGATTTCCTCAGGTACACCTATTTCCCCGCCCTTGCATTCCACTACAGCTCCATCTTCACCTCACTTCACCCTCATTGGTGCTAAAGACAGCTGTGCTCCAAGGAATCAATTACGTGATATTGTAAAGTACAGTAACTAACTCTGTACCATATTGAAAAGAATAAAATGTTAAAATGTAGTTTGCCACCCAACTCTCTCACTCCCTTACTATTTCATATATTTTACATTGGTGTTTTTGGAGTGTGTTGCAATACAAATTATTTTGTAGACCTACAACTGGAGATTCCTTGTAGAACTTAATAAATCGACACGTTCTCAAGTCACATATTTACAGTAAAAATTAGTGATATAAAATTATTCCTTATTAGTAAATAGATTTAATGGTATGTAGTAGCATTATACACATTTCATTTCTCTGGAAACTCTTTTTTTTTTTTAGAAAAATGAATTACTTTGGAATCATAAGAAATTAAATTGATTATTAATGCCACAAAATGTTTTCAGATATAGTGTATAATCCTAGCGCCAAAACCTTGGCAATGACACAGGGTAAATACTACTTTGCATCTGAAAATGGAATACAATTTACGTGGACCTCTCCTGCGTGGTCTGGCAAGGCCACTGTCATCACATCATCGGTCCACAGTCGCTGCACCAGTGCGACCTGTGGAACACGCATGTCGTGCATCCCGATGCGTGTCTGCATCCTTCACTTAGGAACGGGTCATGACCAGATACTGACTGATCCAACCGAGTGCCTGTGGGGTCCCTTGAGAGACCTGTGTAATTAGGATAGGAATCAAGTGTAAGAATGTGTATTAAATAGCATTAGAATTTATCGCCCATGGGCAAATGTTCATGAAATTTGCCCGTAGGGGATTGTGAAGTAATGGCAGAATAAATGCATGCCACGTGCATATTTAATGAGGTGTAGAGTAGCAAGACTAGGGTATTTGAAGTGTTCTATATAATTTATTGAGTGCAATTGTGTGTCTAATGAAGCCAAATAGTGATTAGTGACGTGGGAAATAACACGGGTCAATATGATTTTTTTTTCACAAGGAAACTGAATAGCGACCCTAGTCCAGATTTTTATGCTGAATTCAAATATGTAAGCAGATTGCTTCCATCATGCACAGTTTTCTTGTGACAGTAATTTTCCCGTAATATACTTCTGTATGACGCTACTCGCTCCCTGTGAGATACAGGGCGGGTCGTAGGGTACGAGTTACCTCTCTGGTGCAGACACTACGGGCGCCTTGGATGTCGAGGGTTGAAACCTTGGGCAATGTTTTGTCCGCTTTCCTTCTGTGGCCTTAAGGGCAAAGCTTCGTCGGGGGCGAATTTGTTTGGAGGCGGGTTGTACTCTTTCTTACCAAAATGACTTTTATACTCTGCGACGGGGAGAGGCAGAGGGAAGAAATAACTTGGTCTCTCAGTGTTTTAATAAAGAAGACTATATTGGGCAAAAAATGTACACACACTGTCCAAATCTGTACCCAGCAAGTTGGGAGCCTTAAGGGCTGATCAAATACCAAAATGCTCACGGATTTTAACGTGGTGGACGTTAGGCGTCGGGGACTCAAAGGCTTCTTGAGCGACGAACGCTGGCACTTAGCTCTATCTGACTCGGAGCTTTCCCGCGCGTCTTGATTCAGCGCTTTCCCACGCATCTTGACTCGGTTACGACACTGCTAGATGCCCTGTCTTTTCCCACGCGTCTCACTCGGGGCGCCTCGGAACTCCACTAGACGCCTTCTGCCTTTTCCCATGCGTCTCGACTGCCTGTCAAATATTGCATTGTTTTAGTAAGCAGATGGCCAGCAGCCAGTATTGAAATTGTAGTGAGCCTGGCAACACGTGTAGTGATTTTCTGCAGTACATTGTTTTTATTTGTAAGTTTTATGAGTTTTATAAACGTTTCAATATGCCAAGAAAGTGTTTAAATCAACCAAACAATTTTTGCTACGTGTGTGGTGAACTGACCTTCAAGTCTCAGAAGCGAAATTTCACACCACTTCTGAAAAAATGTTATGAGATTTATTTTGGGTGTAAAGCTGGTGATTTCAATAAAGACTGGGCCCCAAATATATGCTGTGTATCATGTGTTAGGCTTCTCACTGGATGGAAAAATGCTGCTCATCACATACCATTTTCAGTCCGTATGATTTGGAGGGACCAGTAGGACTATTTAACTGACTGTTATTTCTGCTTAACCAACATTAAAGGGATTAATTTCAAAACAAAATATACAGTTAAGTATCCCGATTTGGCTTCTACAATGAGACTTGTGCCAAAGTGTCCAGATTTCATGACCTTAAGTGATAACTCGGACTCCGACCCAGCTCATACTGAAGACGAAAGAAAGGAGAGAAGTGACCCTACATTTGAAGCAAGTAGTTCATCAGAACCTCACCGTTTAACTCAAGAAGATCTTAATGATCTTATACAAGATTTAAATTTGTCTAAACATACGGCTGAGCTTTTAAGTTCTAGGCTCAAAGGTTGAAATCTACTCCAAAAAGATACACGGATATGCATTTATCGTAGTCGCGATAGAGACTTCAGTGAATACTTCTCTAAAGAAGGCCATGTAGTTTTTTGTCATAACGTTTGTTCATTAATGGAGGTTCTTGGAGATCTCAACACCAGCCATATGAGTGGCGATTGTTCATAGACTCATCAAAAGTTAGTTTGAAGGCTGTACTACTGCATAATGGGAATGAATTACCATCAATACCTGTCGCACATGCCAGTGATATGAAAGAGACATACGAAAATATGAAATTGTTGTTAGAAAAAATTAACTATACTAAATATAACTGGAATATCTGTGGTGATTTGAAGGTCATAGCTTTATTGTTAGGTTAGCAACTTGAATACATTAAATTCTGCTGTTTTTTAAGTGAATGGGATGAGCAGGGATAGGAAGTCTTACTACATAAAGAAACAATGGCCTAAACATGAATATCTTATTCCTGGGCATAAAAATGTAACAAATACCCAATACGGGATCCAAATTAGTGAATCCCGAAAAGGTGTATTTACCTCCCCTGCATAAAAAACTGGGGCTTATAATTTTTTTTTGTAAAAGCAATGGACAACAGTTCTGCTGCATTTATGTATCTGAAATTTAAATTTCCTAAAATAAGCAATGCGAAATTGAAGGAAGGAATATTTATAGGACCACAAATAAGATCACTAATATCGGATGATGAACATTTTGAGGAACTGTTACATCCATCGGAAAAAGCAGCGTGGAAACATTCAAAAATATCTGTTGTGGATTTCTCGGCAATAATAAAGAAGAAAACCTTAGTGAAATAGAGTGATCTTCTGACGTCGTACAGAGGAATAGACTGCAACATGTCTTTGAAAATTCACTTCTTGGACTCTCACCTAGACGTCTTCCCTGAAAATCTTGGGGCTATCTCTGATGAACATAGTGAGCGTTTTCATCAGCAGATTTCTACTATGGAAAAGAGGTACAAAGGCCAATGGAGTCCCAATATGCTGGCCGACCACTGTTAGACCATGAAGAGAGACATCCCGAACGCAAAATATGGCCGAAAGTTATCATACATAACTTTTTAGGTAAGCATAAATTAGCAGCATATTTATTATTTAGTGTTTCGTAAGTACAAATTCTTTTAAAACTTTAAACACGTGCCACAAAAAAACCCTGCTTGACAGAAAAAAATCTGAGAACATATTTGAACTCAGCATGGTAAAGATAGTTAGATTTTGTTTATTTAGTCCTTGTGAAAGAAAAAAATTATTTTTTTGTTGACCGGTGTAATTAGTCTTTATTTCAACCAAACTGTTCCGGCCGTACAGTGCCCCAAAACGTAACATACCTAAATTTCTCATGTGCTCTGCAAAGGCACCACACAATCATGTTTTGTATTTAAATAAGGCGGTAATTAAGAACTATGGAATCTGCAGGATAAGGGATGTTCATTCCGAACGTTTCAGTGTTTTGTTACATGTTAATGTAATGAGGTCAGTAAATTAAGATACCTCACGGAGTTGTGCGAGCTCTCAGCAAGGATGCTGCTCGCCCACACCAGCTCCAACAGTCTGATTCCAAGGCTCTTAGGTGCTGCACGTGCACTGCATCAAAGGGGTACTTTCATACTTTGTTCTGAACACTAAACTGCAATAGGTTAATGTAATTTACTGGAACTTTTATTTAGTTTACCAACAGTCATCCCCGCGTTTGCAGCACCCCTCCCAATTTACTGACCCTGGAGGTTTAATTACTATTGTATGTTTTCGCATCTTTCTTGGCCTTTTGTACAGTAATGGCAGCTGGTATTCCTTGTGAGCCAGGTCAGCATTAATTAGCATTGTATACATGTAACTGTATACACTATTTGGCAATACAGTTTACTTCAGTTAACCAAAATTTGTGAGTTCTCTCTCATTTAGTGTAGTATTTTGGGCCCTGGCCCTATCCAGTAAGTCATCGACGCCTCGAGGAGGCATCCTTTATTTATAAGGTAAAAGGCACCATGGTCGAGGTTACCCAGGGCTTGTTGAGAGTTGAATTGCCCGGCACCATAACTCAGTGGAGAGTTCACCATAACTCAGTGGAGAGTTAATGATGAGGGTCATTTGGTCGACGGCCCAGGAGCCCCTGGATATCTCCGTCAGTTTGTTGATGATGTCACATACTTACTATTGCACTATTTATACCTGATGACGAGACTGTAGCCCATGTCTCGTATACCTGAAATATACTATGAAATTGTGGGTAATGCTACAAAGGGTGTAGTATCCCACAATGAGTAGACACATTTAACTTAGTAAAGCGGTTTATTCTCTGTTCTGACTACAGGTGAATAATACATGAAAATGGATCCCGCACTTACAGCCTGCTGCACCTTGAAGTGAAATAAATGTGATATTATGTTAATATGCGATTGAGTTAAGCTCTGGTGAGAGGGTGGGTGGCTCTCCACTCGGTGCAGTTAATAAAGATAACAAACGTTCCAGTTAGTTAATGGTAATATTGCAGTGAAGTGATTACAGCCTAAATGATGGTACCGAGGGGGCTCACAGAGAAGGATCAATGCCGCCGGTCTGGCTCGAGTGCTGAGACGAACTGAACGAGTCACATCGGCTTTCGTCACAAGTGGTGAAAACCGAAGTCAAACGGCGAATGAATGAAACATAACATGAGCACTCTGTGATATGATTGTAATGGTGAAATATCATATAAATTAAATGAAACACATTGGTGACACCCTCGTTTATTAAGATTGAAGTTTTGTGGACAGTACCGTGAGAGAGGGGGCCCCTTCCCTTGTATTGCGGCCTTTGATCTGAGGGGCATCTCATCTGTAACCCCATCATCTCTGCCATCACCTCCTGCTCCGCACTCCAACATTATGTGTTCCCAACCGATTTCTTCAACCTCAGCCATTTCACCATTGCTTCCACCTTCGTTTTTCCTTACTGCCATACCACCACTGTAAACACCACTGTCACCACTGATGGAATTTCATCTCTTCTCGCCCCTGTCACAGTCGCTTCGGACCATAGCTCTCATTAACACCACAGCACCATCCCCCTGCCAGATCTTCACTTCGCCGACATCGCCCCAGGATCCAGGACCCCAGACCACAGCACCGCCCAGGAGGAAGAGGACTCGCCACCTCTTCACATCTGTCCTCTTCCCTCCATGACATGACCGCAATCACCTATCCCTGACCACCTCCCTCACGAACTCTTCACAGAAATCACTGTCATTAGCTCTCAACCCCCTCCACACATCACACCCTTCACATCAACACCCTGCATCCTGTTGCCCACAAAGCCCCCTGACCTTCCCTCTTCATGCCAGCCCATTTCTCTTCCCCCCGCCCCACCACACCACCACTCATGCCATCGCTCGTGTGGAATGTGTCATGGTCACCGGCTTTTCACGCCGCCAACACACGGGCATGGTACTACTCGACCTTGCTAGAACCTTCGACTCCGTCCATCTCAACAACTCATCACACACCTCTCAGCCATTGACATTCCCCTATCACACACATCTCGTCTGCTAATTCCTGGAGGGTAACTCCTACCAGATAGGGGTGGACGGTTCACTCTCTCCCCCCGCCACATTCCAGCCAGAGTTCTGCAAGACTCTGTCCTCAGCATTCTCCTCTTCGCCCTCCACATCGCTGACCTGAAAGTTCCTCCTGCCATCCACATCGTTTAGTACACTGATGACACCTGTCTCCTCTCTTCCTCCGTCCACGATTGTATGATCAGCGACCACCTCAGTTGCCGCCTCACCTCCCTCAACACCCAGCTTCACGCCCATGGCATTGGACTAAATCATTCTAAATCCACCGCCATTCTCCTCTCGCCATCACCTATCTGGTCTTCACCTCCCTCCAAACTCTTAGTCCCCCTATTCATTGATCTGCCACCCTCAGATACCTAGGGGTCTTCTTTGACTACCATTTCAATTTCATTTTCCACCTTGACTTCATCTTCACCTAAGTCCGCACCGCAATGATCCACCTCGCCGCTGTTCTCCACCCCTCCTCTGGGACCTCCCCCAAGGCCCGCCTTACCGTTTTCCGTACATACATCCTCCATCTCATCATCTACGCCTGCCCCACCTGATTCACGTCACCACCGACAGTCTCCGTCCCACCACCAACATCTACTTCCGCTCTCTTCGACTCATCCTTTATCTCCACCTCCCCCTTCACCGCGACCAGGTGCTCGCCACCGCCAACCTTCCCCGGTTTCACTCCATTCTTGCCAATCTCACCAACCGCTTCTCCCATTCTTGCACATGTCCCCTCACCAACCATACCATTCGGCAATCAGCCACCCCCATTTCACCCACTGCCTTTCCTTGCCGGCCGCTTCTCTCCACACTACATCTCCGGAGTGATGCCGACGGAGACTCCGAAGACGAAGACGCCATATGACGACGGCCAAGGTTGAAGTAAAACTGTTCTTCCACTCATCTACGCACATTTCCCTTTATCACCAACTTTTGTTTTCGCCCCCACTTCTCTTACATGCATCACTTATACTTCGCCCACTTTTTTTTTTTTTTTTCTTAATGTGTGCCGGAACTCCAACTGCCGGTAAGCTCCCCTTTAATCAAATGATTTCATCGACCAGCAGCCCACACCATTTTCTCTCACACATCATGATTTGCCTGTAAGTACCTCCAGTTGGAAGGGCACAACACTAGAGCTACACTGATTCCCCGAGCACACCACCATCTTTTACAAAACATAAAAAAAACAGTGACACCGAAAAAAACAGGGTCAATGACTGCGACAATCTTTGAAGTTTCTATTTTCATAACTTTTTTTTTTGAGTAGTGTGTTGTGCCCGAGGGAGAATAGTGTAACTCTAGTGTAAAGCCCTTATGGGCGTGGTTCGGGAAGTGTAGGTGAAGATGATTAAAGCTGCAGGGTGATGAGAAATAGAAAGAATGAAGGGGAATGTGCTTGCGGGAAGAGTTCCGGCACTCATGAAGCAGAAAAGAGAAGTGGGCGCAGTGTGGGTGTAAAGTGAGTGAGGGAGTAGTTGGGGCGGAAATAAGAAGTAGGGTATAAGTGGGGAAGAGCGTAGGTGAAAGGAAGGAACTGTACTACATTAGCATTGGCTGGTGCCAACGTAACCTGGTAGACAACTTCATCCTCGTCGGTGTCCCTCCAAAGACGGTGGGTGGAGAGAAGCGTCCGGCAAAATGTTGGAGGGGGAATGGGGCAGTTGAGCTGACAGATGATGGGGTTGCTGAGGTGTTTGGCCCAGGACTGTGAAAAGCGGTCAGGGAGTGATATAGGCAGTTTAGTCCGTGGATGGTGTCTTTTGTCGTCGGGCCATTGGAACGAGAAGACCACTGAAGATGGGTGTGTCCGGCCGTCAACTTGCGCTATCTTAATCAGCCTCCGAAATCATGAATAAGGTGGGGACTCTCCAATTAGGCTTTACTCAGAACGTGACTAGTTAAATCTTCATAATTTAATATAATTTCATATTTCAGTATGTTAGTATAGCTCCCCTCATTCATATTCAATCGTATTTATATTGAAATAATACTGTACAAACTTAATGTCAAATAAACCTCTTTTATAAAGTGTTCATTACATAACTCTTATCAATAACTAGTTACGCCCCTATATCCCCATTAAGGATAAACATCAACATAAAATCAAAGTCATAACAATTACCAAGATTTTGGACTACATGCAGGATGGAATTTTCTGGCCACAAGTCATGGTAAAACATTTGTGATGGGATTGGAGGTACTATGAATTAAGCATTTAGCAGCAAGTGCAGGTCTACAGCATCCAACAGATGATCAAATAATCACCCCACATCAGTTGTTTTTATGGTCTCAGGGTAATATTAATGAATTTGAATCCTTTTTTGTGTCAAAAGAAAAACTAAAGGACATGAAGAGAGTCAACATGAAAGAATGAAGACAGTAAAGACTGTTGCAGGAACAAGAAGTCAACACTTCTTTTCACCAATCAGTTGCTGTGAACTAAACATGGGTAGGTTGTCTAGCCCATGCTATCACTATGAAACAGTGGTGTGTGTGGACAGTAATGAACGTGCTTTACACCTTATTATTGAGAGTCTGCACCTGGGTGTTGTGTTGCAGTTGCGTACGACAACAAATTGTATCTTGGCTATGTGGTCAGTGTAGTCCTGAGGAGGGTGACTTTAGTGAACTGCTTGGCACCAGCAGGTCCTTCAAGATCACTCTCGTGGCCTCGGAGTGAGGACGAGATGTAAATTCCAAACCCCTATCACAGTCACAGGAAGATATTAAACAAGAAATAATAGAAAAAATAGCAAAGGAATGGGATAACTTCATGAAAACACAAACGATACATGCTTGCTCATATTATGTGTGGACTATGAAGTTTGTGTGCAATGTTATGTTCTATAAAAATCTCCTGCTTCTCAATAACACGCCATTTTAGTACTAATTATAGAACAGAGTAAGTAACATATTAAAAAAATTCCTGTGATGATATCACTTCTCACTTTTTGCCAATCAGTTCTACAAAAGATCCAAATATGAAGAATTAAGCAAAAAACAAAGATGATTCCTCATACCTATATTTCGTAATTATATTTTTCTATAACAGCACTGGTGCGTGTCTTTCAGAAAGTGTATATGGAACAGGCAAATTATATTTTGAAATATGAAAACATTTTTTGTGAATTATACACAATTTTTTACATAATACACTTTATGTAACTACTTTAGAAAAATATAACAAACTGGTGAGGCTCAGCCCTACTTTAAGGCCAAGTTTGTATTCCCAAGCAATTGAACTACAAGAACTGTTATTGTTGTGGTTGGGAATCGATTGGTTTGTGCAAAACAAAGGTTCAAACACAGCTGTTAGAACCAACATTTAACCTATATTTCTGAAATTTTAGGGACAAATACTAAATATTTCAAGAAATTTATGTTTAAAATATATAAAATATCTGAGTCACTTCCTGCTCACACAATGATAAGGTAAATATGCAGATTTTGCCCCAAGTTCAGAATTGGATACCCCCTTCATTCTGAAAGATAGTTTTCCATGAAACCATCATTTAGAGTCTTGGGCTCTGGCTGGCTAAGGAATTTTAAACGGTTTGAGGGCTCGTGGTTCTCGAGCTAGCATCTTGAAAGGCAAAGTTACTGTACAACAACCATCACACCCTCATTCGTGGCTTCTCCTAAATATTTCCTAACTACAATTGGTAAGTGTTTGGCAGCAAGTCACTTATCTTACTGAGAACCAGTACGTCAATTGCCAGTACCTGAGATTCATCACCAACTGACTGGATTTCGCAAATGGCTAGAGACCAGAGAATTTCTTGAGGAGCATGTCCTAAAATTCCTGAGTAAGAGAGACAAAAATTCTTGAGTGAAAACACAAAAATTCTTGAGTAAAATGAAGATTTGTTTAGTGCCAATAATACGTATTTTAGACAGAAAAATAGAGCATCGAAATTCAAAAAGTTACAACAAAACCAAGTACACAAACATATTTTATACTTTTAAAAATCTCATAAAAAGCTAACTTAAGAAACTCATTAGACATTTCTACAGGTTTTAGATGTTAGAATTGTTTTGTAGCAAAACTCTGCAATAAGTAGTTTCAAATATAATGCTCAGCATGCTAATTGTACACATCTCACTTGCAGGCCTAACAAAAAAAAAAACTTTTAAAAAGAGTTCCTAGAGATCTTTTGAAATAAGTTTCTAAGAAGAAAATTAGATTTCAAGAAATGTCACTCAGATTTATCCTCCCGTTTGTATGAACACAAGAAAATTATGAGAAGAACCGCTCACAGTTCACATTTGACACTGGCATCCTAAACGCTGTTAGGGCTCCCACCACAAAGGCCTTGAGGTCATCTTCCATGGATTTAGGTGCTTCCAAGACATTTATATTAGAGTGTCTCTTCAATTTCCTTATGAGCTCTATGTATGCATGTACACCCTCATCAAGTTGTAAGTCTCACAGAGATTGAAAATAGAACATGAAGTCTGGTGCTACTAATTTCCTTGGTCATAATGTTTTACTTGTTAAAATACATTGCATAACTTTATCAGGCGAAACCATTACCTTTGAAATACAAGTGATAATAGGTGCAACTATTTTGAGCAATGGATAATCCTGATAAAATATCTACGTTCGCCAGCAGCACTTCAGTATTATTTGCTCTGCAGCCAGCGTGTGAAGACAAACACGCTCGGCTGAGAGAGAGAGGACGTGCTTTTTCTTTTATTAGGCAACAACTTTCCCTCTCGAAAGCATGTAAGGGGAGGAAGGAAGGAGCACAGCTGAGAGAGAGAGAGTGAGAGGAAGCTAGGTCGCCACGCTGATTGCTAGGTAACCATTTCCCCTCTCATGAAGCGTGTAAGGGGATGTAGCAAGCTACACTCGCACGTCGCACCTCACAGCAGAGGCAGGCAGACGTGTCTGGAAGATAGGCAACGCGGTGCAGAGCAGTTACTAGACGTTTGCATAAACGACCAGCTTAAATATTACCGTTGCGGGAAATCATAGGTGAAGGGGCCCGAAATATACGAGGGTAATTCGGAAATAAGGTCCGATTTCGTATAAAACATAAACAGTCACAGATTTTTAAAAAAAACTTTGTTTATTTAATTCCTTATATGTTTCTCTATTTTTCTACATAGTTTCCATATTTGTTTAAACATTTGTCATAACTTTCTACAAGTTTTTGTATGCCTAAGTCATAGACGTCTGCCGCCTGTGAGGATAACCAGTCTGTTACTGCTTCTTTCACGTCTCGTCCCCGGTGACAATCTTCTCTAAAAATTAATCACCTTCCTTATGATATTGGTCCAAAAAATTCAAGCGCACAAGCCATTCTTTTCATTTGGTGTTCCTCAGTAAGCAGCCTGGGAACCCAACGTGCGCACAGTGAAATTGCAAATTATCAGAGACAATTTTGTGCAAAGTTATTCTACCCACATTCGCAAATTCCAATGCTAAAGTTGAAATTGTGAATCGCCGGTCTTCATGAATCTTTTCGTCCACAGCTTTGACCACATCTTCTGTGATCACTGATGGACATTTTCCCATCCATCCTTGAAAACTCTCACCCACTTACGCACTTTGCTGTCACTCATCACATTGGGGCCATACACTTGTCTTACCTGTCAATGAACTTCCGCTGCTGAAACGTTCCTTGCTGGCAAAAACAGAATCACTGACCGTATTTTACAGTCGGCGGGCTGATCAATGTTTTAAACATTTTGAACTGACACTGTAAACAGCACACTGCAAAAATACCAATGCAAATGGCATCGTTTGACGAGCAAAGCATGCCGGAAGTCAGTGCGCATGTGCGTCATAATGTTCGCGCGACATTCGATTAGCTACGGCGATTTGGACCTTACTTTCCAAATAACCCTCGTACTTTGATTGAATCCGATAAACGATACGAGCGGGTAGTTTTATCATTTATAGAGGATTTTTGCCAGGACCACTGAAAATTAACTGTGGATACAGCTTATCGGTACATGCGTTTTTGGTACAACTATATTTATTGCTGTTTGTTAAAATTTTGTGCGAGTTTGGGTAAGAATAAATAATTTTTAAAGTGATTCCACTGTGAGTGGAAGCAGCAACTTTCTGAATTAAAAAGGCCAAAGCGTTAATTTTTCTACTGCAGATTACATGGAGGGGGAGGGGGGGATGCCTAAAATGGGTCAAGATGGAATTTAAAAACCACCCATTTCACAAACAAGCTGTTTACACAAGCATGGGGTGGGATGTGATAGTTGAGATGGACTAGGCACAGACGGCATATGTATTACAAGGATAAAGCATTAAATAGTCAATTATAGCTGTGAAAACTTGCGTTAGACCACAAAGGAGAAGGGAACAATGTGACGTTACGTGAACGTGGCAGGATAAGTTCTGCAAATGGTATGAAAGAAAATTTATAAGAGGCGGGTACCCTGAACAAAAAAAAAACAGGAGAGGTGACAAGATGAAAATGATGAAGGGGTGGAGAACCATTTAACAAAGAAGAGTGAGGGAGGGATGACCTTGCCTTGCCCTTGAGGGGAAGGGAAGTCTGACTATACGGTCACACGGAACAAAGGAAATTACGGCGACGGATTTTAGAAAACTTGTGAACATTAACACAGATTTAATCACACACAAGAATATTTTTGTCTGGAGGCAGCTCGTGATGCATCAAATCTTTAAACTTTAGATCTTAAAACTTTAAAAACGGTGCATTAAATGCAGTAGGAAAATTTTACTTCAAAAAATTAATAGTAACAATTTGTTGTTCTAAAAAAAAAAAACTTTTAACATTAATAAGAAATAACAATATCTTAATCCTAATTATTTAGATGGCAATATGGTGTTTGTACATTATTTTAATCATATTTTTTAAACACCAATTTCAATTCTGGTCATTGTGCAGGGAAACCTCATCAGGATAAGGTAACTTTAACTATATCCATACGTTTGCCGTCTTAGCGCCTTCAATTGCCTCAAACATAGTTTTCTGCTGCTTTCCTTTCTTGACAGCTTCAACATGACCATAACTCTGCACGTGTTTCTTGATGCTGTCGGAGGTTTCACACGCTACTGTTTTATTGATTGATAAATAAAAGTATAGAACAAATAAACAGGAACTTGACTATTTGTTTGGCGCCTTTAAAGTTTCATGTTGCTACCAACTGAGCTAACCGAGTTGTAATTTCCATTTGTCAATACTTTACGTGGAACATTACAAATATGGCGGTCCTAACGCGCTGCTGCATCATAACAAATAATTTGTTGGTATCTGTAAATTCGTT
This sequence comes from Clitarchus hookeri, assembly GCA_002778355.1. Lineage (NCBI taxonomy): Eukaryota > Metazoa > Arthropoda > Insecta > Phasmatodea > Phasmatidae > Clitarchus > Clitarchus hookeri. The sequence continues at coordinate 24,743 of NQII01010623.1, forward strand.
GAAATTCTCGAATGCATGTCAAAATTCGTGGATACAAGATAATTTTAAGAAATTCGCTAGTTATTTACGAGTCGAAAACACCAAATAACAACTCTAAAATGCATTATAAGTCGTTCCCCACTATTTAAAACAGTTTTAAGATTTTTCGCGAATTCACGAGTTGCGAACTTCTCGGGTCTCTACACATGGCACTTCTCTTCACCAAGGGGACCAACACTGTAGAGAGCCCCTGCTCAGAATGGTAACACCTGTATCGAGACACACCTAGCTTCTGAAGGAAACTATTAGTTATGAAGTTGCCCCTACCTACCCAAGGTTCTTTGAGTGGCAGCTGTTGGTCTTATGAAATCTTTGCAAGCAGATATAATGAATAACTTCTGTCACATTGCTGTTTGGACAACATTTGTATGAAGTGTGGAAACTGTGACAGGGCATTGGTGGTCTTGTCATATCACACATTGAGAGACAGCCTCACCTGAGTGTCCCAAGAGTGAGTGTGTTGATTGTGAACCCAGTCCTGATGATTTTCAACTGGATGATTGGTTATGTATGTAAGCCATCCTAGGTTTCTGTTCACTCCCTAATGCCTCTAATATTCACTGCCACCCTTCCAAGAACGGTATAAAGTGATGTAATGTTAGTACAGTAGACTCGCGATTATCTGAGCCCCAATCAACCGAGCCTACGGGTTAACCGAGCTAGTCATCGGAAGATAAAAAATATAAATAAAGCTCTTAAAAGCAGGACAATTAAGGTGAGAAGCGATGTTTCTTCGTTTAATGTGCAAGGTTGAGGAGTCAGCTATTGCTAGGTCGAGCATTAGATGTCTCCTCTACTGGCTGTTGTTAGGTCGAGCTGTCATTTCGTGCGAAAACGAAGGCGACTAATTCTAGGAAATGTTGGCCCACCCGTCTCATCTCATCGTCGGGTTCACACGGAACTCCTCGTATTGTCACAGTCACCTGACGTTCTCAGTTGTCTCTGGGCTCGTGCTAAACGTGGTTGTGTTAGTGATTTTTGTGTGCTTTTATTGTGTTTCATTATGAGTGGAAAACGGAAGAGAGTTGTAGCTTCTCTTGAAACAAATTGTAATGCATTAAAACGGTTAGACAGTGGCGAATCAATTAAAAAGGTGGCTGCCGAGTTGGGAGTTGGGGAAGTGACTGTTAGGGATAGGAGACGTAACCGGAAAGAAATCAAAAATTTTGTCAACAAAAGTATGAGAGGTGGCAGTGGTTTGAGTCGATAGACTTTGAAGAGGGCGACTACGAGCAGACGTCTGAAGCTCTTTTTTTGTGGTTTTCACAGCTTCGAGGGATGGGTAGTCCTGTGAGTGGGCCAATGCTTCAAGCTAAGGCGCTCAAAATCCACAAGAACTTTAAAGACGGCGATGAAAAATTCACTACAAGCGCTGGTTGGTTGGACAGGTGGAAAAAAAAGAAATATGGCATAAGATAGCTGAACATTAGTGGGGAAAAACTGTCAGCTGACTCATCTGAAATTGCGGACTTCCAGAAAAAAATGGAAGAAATCATTTTTGAGGAAGGATTAACCTCAGATCAAATCTTTAACTCAGATGAAACTGNGTATGCCTAAGTCATAGACGTCTGCCGCCTGTGAGGATAACCAGTCTGTTACTGCTTCTTTCACGTCTCGTCCCCGGTGACAATCTTCTCTAAAAATTAATCACCTTCCTTATGATATTGGTCCAAAAAATTCAAGCGCACAAGCCATTCTTTTCATTTGGTGTTCCTCAGTAAGCAGCCTGGGAACCCAACGTGCGCACAGTGAAATTGCAAATTATCAGAGACAATTTTGTGCAAAGTTATTCTACCCACATTCGCAAATTCCAATGCTAAAGTTGAAATTGTGAATCGCCGGTCTTCATGAATCTTTTCGTCCACAGCTTTGACCACATCTTCTGTGATCACTGATGGACATTTTCCCATCCATCCTTGAAAACTCTCACCCACTTACGCACTTTGCTGTCACTCATCACATTGGGGCCATACACTTGTCTTACCTGTCAATGAACTTCCGCTGCTGAAACGTTCCTTGCTGGCAAAAACAGAATCACTGACCGTATTTTACAGTCGGCGGGCTGATCAATGTTTTAAACATTTTGAACTGACACTGTAAACAGCACACTGCAAAAATACCAATGCAAATGGCATCGTTTGACGAGCAAAGCATGCCGGANTGAACTGACACTGTAAACAGCACACTGCAAAAATACCAATGCAAATGGCATCGTTTGACGAGCAAAGCATGCCGGAAGTCAGTGCGCATGTGCGTCATAATGTTCGCGCGACATTCGATTAGCTACGGCGATTTGGACCTTACTTTCCAAATAACCCTCGTACTTTGATTGAATCCGATAAACGATACGAGCGGGTAGTTTTATCATTTAAAGAGGATTTTTGCCAGGACCACTGAAAATTAACTGTGGATACAGTTTATCGGTACATGCGTTTTCAGTACAACTATATTTATTGCTGTTTGTTAAAATTTTGTGCGAGTTTGGGTCAGAATAAATAATTTTTAAAGTGATTCCACTGTGAGTGGAAGCAGCAACTTTCTGAATTAAAAAGGCCAAAGCGTTAATTTTTTTACTGCAGATTACGTGGAGGGGGAGGGGGGATGCCTAAAATGGGTCAAGATGGAATTTAAAAACCACCCATTTCACAAACAAGCTGTTTACAAAAGCATGGGGTGGGATGTGATATTTGAGATGGACTAGGCACAGACGGCATATGTATTACAAGGATAAAGCATTAAATAGTCTATTATAGCTGTGAAAACTTGCGTTAGACCACAAAGGAGAAGGGAACAATGTGACGTTACATGAACGTGGCAGGATAAGTTCTGCAAATGGTATGAAAGAAAATTGATAAGAGGTGGGTACCCTGAACAAAAAAAAAACAGGAGAGGTGACAAGATGAAAATGATGAAGGGGTGGAGAACCATTTAACAAAGAAGAGTGAGGGAGGGATGACCTTGCCTTGCCCTTGAGGGGAAGGGAAGTCTGACTACATGGTCACACGGAACAAAGGAAATTACGGCGACAGATTTTAGAAAACTTGTGAACATTAACACAGATTTAAGCACACACAAGAATATTTTTGTCTGGAGGCAGCTCGTGATGCATCAAATCTTTAAACTTTAGATCTTAAAACTTTAAAAATGGTGCATTAAATACAGTAGGAAAATTTTACTTCAAAAAATTAATAGTAACAATTTGTTGTTCTAAAAAAAACAAACTTTTAACATTAATAAGAAATAACAATATCTTAATCCTAATTATTTAGATGGCAATATGGTGTTTTTACATTATTTTAATCATATTTTTTAAACACCAATTTCAATTCTGGTCATTGTGTAGGGAAACCTCATCAGGATAAGGTAACTTTAACTATATCCATACGTTTGCCGTCTTAGCGCCTTCAATTGCCTCAAACATAGTTTTCTGCTGCTTTCCTTTCTTGACAGCTTCAACATGACCATAACTCTGCACGTGTTTCTTGATGCTGTCGGAGGTTTCACACGCTACTGTTTTATTGATTGATAAATAAAAGTATAGAACAAATAAACAGGAACTTGACTATTTGTTTGGCGCCATTAAAGTTTCATGTTGCTACCAACTGAGCTAACCGAGTTGTAATTTCCATTCGTCAATACTTTACGTGGAAAATTACAAATATGGCGGTCCTAACGTGCTGCTGCATCATAACAAATAATTTGTTGGTATCTGTAAATTCGTTGAAATTCTCGAATGCATGTCAAAATTCGTGGATACAAGATAATTTTAAGAAATTCGCTAGTTATTTACGAGTCGAAAACACCAAATAACAACTCTAAAATGCATTATAAGTCGTTCCCCACTATTTAAAACAGTTTTAAGATTTTTCGCGAATTCACGAGTTGCGAACTTCTCGGGTCTCTACACATGGCACTTCTCTTCACCAAGGGGACCAACACTGTAGAGAGCCCCTGCTCAGAATGGTAACACCTGTATCGAGACACACCTAGCTTCTGAAGAAAACTATTAGTTATGAAGTTGCCCTACCTACCCAAGGTTCTTTGAGTGGCAGCTGTTGGTCTTATGAAATCTTCGCAAGCAGATGATATGCATAACTTCTGTCACATTGCTGTTTGGACAACATTTGTATGAAGTGTGGAAACTGTGACAGGGCATTGGTGGTCTTGTCATATCACACATTGAGAGACAGCCTCACCTGAGTGTCCCAAGAGTGAGTGTGTTGATTGTGAACCCAGTCCTGATGATTTTTAACTGGATGATTGGTTATGTATGTAAGCCATCCTAGGTTTCTGTTCACTCCCTAATGCCTCTAATATTCACTGCCACCCTTCCAAGAAAAGGTATAAAGTGATGTAATGTTAGTACAGTAGACTCGCGATTATCTGAGCCCCAATCAACCGAGCCTCCGGGTTAACCGAGCTAGTCATCGGAAGATAAAAAATATAAATAATGCTCTTAAAAGCAGGACAATTAAGGTGAGAAGCGATGTTTCTTCGTTTGACGTGCAAGGTTGAGGAGTCGGCTATTGCTAGGTCGAGCATTAGATGTCTCCTCTACTGGCTGTTGTTAGGTCGAGCTGTCATTTCGTGCGAAAACGAAGGCGACTAATTCTAGGAAATGTTGGCCCACCCGTCTCATCTCATCGTCGGGTTCACTCGGAACTCCTCGTATTGTCACAGTCACCTGACGTTCTCAGTTGTCTCTGGGCTCGTGCTAAACGTGGTTGTGTTAGTGATTTTTGTGTGCTTTTATTGTGTTTCATTATGAGTGGAAAACGGAAGAGAGTTGTAGCTTCTCTTGAAACAAATTGTAATGCATTAAAACGGTTAGACAGTGGCGAATCAATTAAAAAAGTGGCTGCCGAGTTGGGAGTTGGGGAAGTGACTATTAGGGATAGGAGATGTAACCGGAAAGAAATCAAAAATTTTGTCAAAGTATAAGAGGTGGCAGTGGTTTGAGTCGAAAGACTTTGAAGAGAGCGACTACGAGCAGACGTCTGAAGCTCTTTTTTTGTGGTTTTCACAGCTTCGAGGGATGGGTAGTCCTGTGAGTGGGCCAATGCTTCAAGCTAAGGCGCTCAAAATCCACAAGAACTTTAAAGACGGCGATGAAAAATTCACTACAAGCGCTGGTTGGTTGGACAGGTGGAAAAAAAAGAAATATGGCATAAGATAGCTGAACATTAGTGGGGAAAAACTGTCAGCTGACTCATCTGAAATTGCGGACTTCCAGAAAAAAATGGAAGAAATCATTTTTGAGGAAGGATTAACCTCAGATCAAATCTTTAACTCAGATGAAACTGGTCTTAACTTTCGAATGCTACCTTCAAAAACCTTAGCAGCAAAATCTTAAAAAACTGCTCCCGGATTTAAAAAGAGTAAAGAGAGAGTCACAATTCTGGCTACCTGCAATGCTTCGGGTTCTTTGAAACTAAAGCCTCTGCTTATTGGAAAGTCTAAGAACCCAACTAACAATGTACAGCTGTAACAATGTACTGTCTGCTAACAATGTACAGCAACCAAAGAAATGCATGGATGGAAAGCACAATTTTTAGTGACTGGTTTCTCAATGAATTTGTTCCTGTCACTAAAGCATTTTTGAAGAAAAAAAAAGCTCCCCAGAAAAGCTATTTTATTATTAGACAATGCGCCATCTCATCTCACCCAGATGCCCAAGAACTGTGCAATGGTGATATTAAAACTGTATTTGTACCCTCTAATTTGAAGTTGCTCATTCAACCTCTAGACCAAGGAGTTCTAGAAACGATGAAGAGAATTTACCGTCGAAGGCTTCTCCAGATGTTGATTGCAAAATTAGATTATGGAATGACTGTCAAGGAAGCCTTAAAGCAAGTCACAATGAAAGATGTAGCGTACTGGATTGCTTCAGCGTGGGGTGAGGTAAAACCTACCAACATTCAAAAGTCATGGAGAAATTTATTTGGCTTAGATGGACAACCCAAACAAGTGCCAGAACAGGAGAATGTGAACGAACTAGTTCAACTGGCCAATGTTGAAAATCAAATCAACAGCGAAAGCGAAGACATTCGTGATTGGTGCAGTGCAGATGTCCAGATGGAGATTACCGATGAGGAAATTATCAATATGGTTACAATCCTAAACACAGTGAAGAAGACAACGACACGGATGAGATAACACNAGATGGAGATTACCGATGAGGAAATTATCAATATGGTTAACAATCCTAAACACAGTGAAGAAGACAACGACACGGATGAGATAACACCAAAAATATCACATTTCAATGGGTTGAAATCGATCAACGCTGCTCTTGCTTACATAGAGCAACAAGAAGAGTGTAAGCCACATGACATACTGACTTTTCAGCATTGGCGTAACATCGCATCATCCAAGAGAGGACAGAGGTTAACTCAGAAAACAATCAAAGACTTTTTTAAGCAATATGTTTCCACTAACTTACAGGTCTGTAACTACAAGTTTATTTGACGTTTTCAATTACAATAAACCAGTTTTTACATTCTTCACATGTTTTTTCATGTTTTTACAACAATAACATCTAACCTCCGTATTATCCGAGTTTTACTGTATCCGAGGTGATCTCGGTCCCAATTACCTCGGATAATCGGGAGTCTACTGTAGGTAAGAAGGACCTGTGATGGTCAAATCCCAATCTCTGCATACACTCATGTCCAGTTTTCTTTCCAACAGATAGATAACAAAGGATCCCAAGTGCTCACTGACACGCCCACAACCTTGAGCACAGCCACACTTTTCTGGATAATTGATAATACGTGAACCAGAGTTGAGGAGGTCGCTGTAACAGATGGCGCCCTCGCCAATACTGCAATGTGGCAACTGACCACCTAGCTTTTATTGTTGTAACGTCTTTGAAGCAGCTTCCAGGCAGTTTCAAAATTATATTCAGTAAGAGGAAGAGACTGTACCATGGTTAAGGGCTCGCTTTATAAGCAAAATTTTTAATGGGAGAGCTGCTCCACATTGAATAAATAACCCTGTTTAGCTACAAGTTTCTCAAAAAGAGAGGACGGCACTAATGCATTGTGTTCACTGGACAGAAGTAGTTTTGCAACAGAATCTTGTTTTATAATACATATCATCAAAATCACCCAGCCTCCTATAGTGCCTTTCTTCATCAAAGTCCTTTATTCCCCTACATTGATGGCGATCAACAAATGGTCTTCTCGAAGCCCTTTCATATCTGATAAAATTTCTGCAGGTAATTTGTAACAGGCGATGCCGGCTGGATCAGCCACTGCTACTTGTCTAGTTGGGTCGATGCTGTTTGCAAACAATTCTCCACTTGACTTAAGTCTCAAACGTACCACAGCGACGGCTGCAATTGAAAGCACCATCATGTCTTGACAGCCCCTGCACAGTGCTGCTATTTTTAGCCACGTAACCATTTCACGGAAGTTGTTCACAACGGCCTGTAAAAAAAAGGTTGTTTGAGATACGTTTGGACAGAACACAGAAAAANCATTTCACGGAAGTTGTTCACAACGGCCTGTAAAAAAAAGGTTGTTTGAGATACGTTTGGACAGAACACAGAAAAAAGGACTAACTCGCTCACCCAGCACTAAGGGATCCCTGGTGGCCTTGCATAAGATTTGTGCCGGCACCTAAAACACTTTGAAAGAGCATCTTTCCGCACATAAAAAACCACAAAACATCAAAAGCGTAAGCCTTGGATGAGCTGTTTTCACAAACCAACGTGGCAAATTCAACCAACGTTTTTCCACTGCAACTCACACTCGTGCTTCTAAAACTGCCAAACCAATCACTTATCATATTTCACCACTTTATTCTTGTTACTGATCTCGTCTGAACAGCAAAATGCTCCATGGTGGAACACAAAGAGGGGCAAAATTCCCAGTAAAATGTGACACCCGTCAGAGACACTAACCTAAGTGGCCATATAGAGTCTGCAACTTCTGTCTTCCGACGACACACAAAAACTTGTTATCTTCTCACACTTCTTGGCGCAAGGATAACACAAGGAGCGCACTATAATTTCACATTTAAAAACGCACTATGTACCATATGTACAAATTAAGTGTCGCTAAATAAATGATGTATCATGAAAACAAATAAAGAGTTTTGACCTATGTTGTCAGTACTCCATTCCCCTCAAGAAACATTGTGCCAAGTATAAAATTCCATGACATGATNGAGTTTTGACCTATGTTGTCAGTACTCCATTCCCCTCAAGAAACATTGTGCCAAGTATAAAATTCCATGACATGAAAACAAAAAATTACGATTTTTGAGAATTTCGCAAATGAATGTTTTATGAGTTTATCAACGAAGAATGTTGTATATTGATTTGTTTTTGCATATTCGAATATGAATGCATGCAGAGTTGGCCAGTAGATTTCTTTGATTTATCCCCATAAAAGAAAACATGTTTTACTTTCCATAATGTGTGTTTACGACCATAAATAACATAAGCGCAAGTGATGATGTGTCACTTTGAGTGAACATTCTAGTGTATGGTCCTGCAAAAGTTTTTTTGCACACTAGGAAACCCACCCCTTCCCCCCATTGTAGTGTTCACGTCTACCACACGCACATTATCTATGGAATTCGCCCCAACTAGCTTGCTGAGTTTGTCTACATTCATAGCATCATCACGTTTTATCCAACGATTATTTATTTTTTACGAAGCGGCGCGGCGGTCAAAAATGTGTTTATATGCATTTCCTTATGTATAATATATTTGTAAATTGAATTATCATGTATTTTTATCTTGTATTCTTCCAGCTAACTGTATTTTTGTCATACATATTCTCTGTAAATATGTGCTGTANATCATGTATTTTTATCTTGTATTCTTCCAGCTAACTGTATTTTTGTCATACATATTCTCTGTAAATATGTGCTGTAAAAAGAGTACGCGTTTTGATCAAGTTAAAGTTTTATAAGCGGGCCTAAAAAAAATATATGTCTTCGAAAGTTATAGTTTAAAAACATAAAGGTAGATTTCTATAACTTTTTTTTCTGTTCGTACAAGGCACTTTTAATGATTTTATAATTGTGTATAAATTGTTTACATTAGTCTCTTCATGAAACAATATGTCCTTACCAGTGCATTGTGACCTTTGTTCAAGGTGTCAGACAGAATACAAAATCTTACGTAAGAAAATGTGAAATTGTTAACAATGTTGTCTGTTAATAAAGGTAACCAGTGGCTTTGTCTTGAAAAAAGTGGCTGTATATTTCTCTGAGAGTTAAGTATTTTTAGCAAGGAAATAACAATTGTTAAAAAAAACACCACTTTTCAATAGGAATAACACTGCCAATTTCAGGTTTTATGAATAAAATGACATTTCTAAAATTATGTATGATTTTATAAAGAACACATGAGAAATTGAAACAATTTTCATGCAGAAACCTGTATTTTTGTAGCTAGAAAATAACAGCTATTTTTNAAAAAAACACCACTTTTCAATAGGAATAACACTGCCAATTTCAGGTTTTATGAATAAAATGACATTTCTAAAATTATGTATGATTTTATAAAGAACACATGAGAAATTGAAACAATTTTCATGCAGAAACCTGTATTTTTGTAGCGAGAAAATAACAGCTATTTTTTGACAAAAATGACACCTATTTTTCCAAAAAATAACACATATTTTTGAAAAAAATAACACCTACTTTTTCAGGTCTCTACTCACTAATTTTTGTGCAATGCTATATTTGTAATTTCCATCTTTCAGTCTTTAAAACTCTCTCAAGCAATTTCAGAACAAATTACAAACTATATATACTCTAATGAGTAATCAGCA